>JAQPZY010001529.1:3595000-3839033 GCA_029931535.1 Margaritifera margaritifera | reverse complement strand
TTGCCTTTTGGGAGAAATTGCGAGACGTAGCGAGAATGGATGTAGTTCGTCGTCGTCTGCGGCTTTTTTTAGCACAATGTTAACTTGTCTTGCAAACTCATTATTTCGAAATAGGCGAAACTCAGAGCTTAGTGGAGCCCCAACTAATTTATTTAGGTTTTGTCCCAGGTTAAACAGCCTTATTTTTCCATTTAAGTTTTACTGAGAGGTTATTTGTCCATGTGGTGTCCCTGTATGTGACTATTTTAATTTTCTTTTTGTAGCACACGAAATATTTCTTGGAAAAATTAATTTTCTTTTAACACCAAACTACCTGCGCCAACACAGTTTTATTCTAGATATATACCAAACATCTTGGTCAGGTACAATGTATATCAATTCCTATTCAAGTACATAAAGGAAAGTTTCCTTTATAACAGATATACATGGCAAAGCACGGTCGTTGAGAATGTAAATAGTACAGACTATTCACGGTGAAAAAAGCGGCTTAGAAGTGACCCATATTTCAGCCGATTTAGTCAATTGAAAAACTGTTTGGTTATTTCGTATACAACGAAGAGAATTGAGTTTGCATGACTTCGTTGTCAGATTATGGGTATGTGTACCTGAAACTCAAGACAGTTTGGTATGCTCCTTCTCAGAGTCACTTTTTTGACAATGTTGAATTTTATGTTATTGGTGACTGTCCATGTACACGTTAAATTAGAGATCAATTCATGGGTAAATATCGTTAACAATTTTCCACGTCAACTGATGTCTAACTTTATCATTGTGACTCAGAACAGCTTTTACATAAGTCTTACCCGGACAATAAATTTTATGATGATGAACACTTTATGCCCAGAAGTATTTTTGTACTCGTATTCATGAATGTACTGAGACGTCAACTCGTTATACTACCCGCCAGATAATCTGTATATATTTCTATGTGATGTAAATGTCAATTTAGCTGCACCATTATGTCTGCGGGTGTTAGATAAGTTCATAAATATTGCATAGAATGCACAGCCATTGTAGAATTTTAATTTATTACTTTTCAACTTTCTGATCTAAAACATACACTATTTATTTTGTATTGAAAATGTTGATATAAACTTATCTTTTCTGCATCCTAACTTGATTGCGCTTTTTTATTCAATGGAATGTTTTTTAGAATGGCAACTAGCCAAATAATGGATATCAATATTCGCCTTTCTTCCCGGTGCATGTGTGTGTGTTGGGGGGTGGGGGTGGAATTGTAATTGTTTGCCAAATCGCTGATACATTCTTCAACGGGTAAATCTCTGGAACTGTCCATCATCCATCACAATTTTACCTTATTTTATACATTCTGGTCTATTGCGTGTATGTGTTTGCAATGTATAGTAGTATGAAGATCTCTGGCATTGTTATATGCAATTTATGTATGTTTTATATATAAAATATATATATATATAATATATATATATATATATATATATATAATATTATAGAGAGAGAGAGAGATGAGAGAGAGAGAGAGAGAGAGAGGAGAGAGAGAGAGAAAAGAGAGAGAGAGAGAGAGAATTAGGTAGGCTACATAATAAATATCCTAAAGGATGAAATAAATACTGTAACTATGAGGACAATTTCCAATATATAACATGAAAACATTTTGCTTTCCCAGAATTATGCGAGGCGGAGCCGAGAGCGGTTTTAGGCATGTGAAGGCCGAGGAGTACTCGCCGCGTCTTTTCCATTTCCACGGTGACAAAACTCGGGTTTGCGGTAAAGGAGGTAATGTAAAAACTTCCTCTTTAAAAGTTTCATATTATTCAATGATTTCAACCTTTTTCGTAACTGTATATGTAATAAATTGTAATCAAGGAACGAAGTTGGAATCAAGGCATTAACATTTACATTACTTTTGAGCTTCAACAGACAGAGAGACATTGAAATATAATTCGTTTCAGAGAAATTTTCCTAAGTGAGAGACGCCACGATATTGTAAAAATAAAACAACATATTAAGGAATATTAATATTGGTTTAAATTTTGAAGTTTTTGAGAATGTGTAAAATTCCTGCTAGAATTTTGTTGCATGTTTATGAATATTTGAGTGGAGTACACTTGACAAGTTGTTCTATTAAACTGGAAAGCAGATAAGATCAGGATAAACGTGCGAAACTACCACTTACTTTTTTCTTTTAAAAGAAATTTATACAGAAAACATAACGAGAACCATGATACTGATATATAGATGTAAATACTGAATAAACCGTTTAAATTTTCATGATAACGAGGAATGCGGCACTGCTTGACGGGTCAGATGTATACATCCTGGACCTTGGGCTGAAAACTGTATCAGTGGAATGGTGCCACAAGCAACAAGGACGAACGATTCATGGTAAATTAGACGAAAAATTGTGTCAATTTGTCCATGCTGGTTAGAATCCTGTTTTCAAGATTTGGAAACATTCGGTTACCGAGTTATTATTCCTAGTCCCATTTTATATTCTCAAATTAGTTTTGCTTATCCGGTCCCCTTCCGCTACCATTGCTATGCAATGGATAGCCAGGGAATAGAATAAAGAAGAATTGAAAAGCCCATATTCTGGGATACAACACGGTGATGTGAGCGGTAATGAAGATAAATTAAATTAATCATGAAAACCAGGCATGCCAATTCACAACTTCAAGGCAATGAAAAAGTGAAATTTATATTGATCAGAAAGAATATTGAAGGGTACGTTAAGTCGTATATTAGCCTAACGTATTTTGACGTCATATATATTATGATGTTCATAATATTCATGACGTCAGCACTTTCTCAAGTGATGAGATCAAAAAGTATAAAACTTCATGTCAAACGAATCGCAGAGTGCGTAGTTTATTCTAATTTTTCTTCAGAGTGATATATGCAAATTTTCTACGCATATACAGCCTCTTCAGCTTGGAACTAAATCTCAAGTATAATAATTGAAAAAGGAAACATCGACATTTTTGGGGAATAGATAATGACTCACATTTTAGGATACAATTTTCTTCTTTAAAAAAATAAAAGAACAAAGCTGTTTATGAATTACATTCATCAGTGACGTTGACAGCCAAATAATTAACTGCCGAGTAAATAACCCCTTGAAATAAACAAACTTTTGATTCGCTTCCACATGAGATGATGCAGTTATAAATACTATGACATGGAAGGGCGCACACTTTCACTGGCATTGGTTATGCATCAAAGATCTGTAGTTTTCTTCACTTTCTTTATGGTTTCTTCCACCTCAATAGCAGAAGCGTTAAAAAATGCTTATCATCAAGAGAACGTAAGATGTTGCCCAATTGATGTATGATAATAAAATCATTATCTTTCTGAATATGGCGGATTATAAATCACTGATAGCCAATGTTTTACTTTAAAGGGTTACAAATCATTGACAGATTGTTAATATTAAAGTCAGGCAATATGGGTAAATCATGACAACCTACTTGAAATAAAATAATAATAAACGAACTACATTATAGTAGTAGAGGGGGTACTGAGGGACAAGGGTGCCTCTATAGGGACAAGGGTTCTAAGTGAAAAAATTTATAGGGACATGGGGGCCTCTATAGGGACGTACGGGAATTTATCATAGCGGGGGTCGCACCGTATGTAGTGACGAAGACAAACGTCCTCTACCATCGAAACTGGGGAGGGGGTGTTTTGATAGTAGAGGATAATTAATCTTTCTTGAAAAATGGGTGGTCCTGATAAGGACCGTTGGAGGAGGAATATTTATTTCCTCCAACATTGAGTTAGGAAGCCTGGGAGGTGGAACTTGTTTTTCTTCTTCTTCTTCTCCTCCTCGTTCTTCTCGAGTATCCAGTCGGGATGATTCAATTGTCTGAACTTGTCCTGAATTTTCATCCAGTTCAAGTTCAGACGATTGAATTTTTTTTCTTTTTTTTCCTTAACCCACATTAACTTGATTTTGGCGACTTCCTGTTCCATAATTTTTTTTAACAATGTTTTCAACTCGGAGCAGGGCCGCTTCTTGTCGAGTGAGGATTAGACACTTTAAATTATCATCTAATTTTTTAATGCAATCCAAGACTTCTTTAAGAAGTCCTACTCGACAAGGTGAAGAGGAGTTCTTGCTCTTCTTAACTTCCTCCTCCTTCTTCACTTCTTGAATTAAACCCATAATCAAGTTAATGTAGGTTAAGTGTTCTATTTCCCAGTGAAGGTTCACTGGATACCACCACATCATTCTTTGTCTATAATATTTACCTTCCACCATCCAGTCCCAGGCTTCCTGTAGATTTTCAATGATGTCGATCATTCTTGTAGAGTGAAAGTGTGAATGGCGCAACTGTGGAAGGCACCGCTTTATATGCTAGAAGCGCGGACGTGATGGAAAAACATCCCCCTTTTTTTTCCAAAAAAACCCCCATACAACACACTAATCTTTTTTTATCAAACATACTCTATACAAGCATACCCTCATTCATACAAAAAATATATATGGCAATCATAGAAAATTAATCTTTTCTTTGAAACATGGGTGGCCTTTAAAAGGACCTTTTTTTGTTTGCTATAATTTTAGCAATGACATCGTTTGTTAGGTCTTCTTCTTATTCTTCTACTTCTTCTTACTTCTTCCCCATATATCAGTACTCTTTTCAAACATCCTTGTCTTTCAATGTATATTCTTCTTTCCCAGTAGGCACTTTCATCAATTCTAGTGACTACCCATGATGCTCTAACATACATGAGATAGTCAGGATTGAAGAGCATCCCTGACACAATGCTTGAAGCTTCTACTGTGGTCCACATGATTCTTCTTTTTTTTAGGTAAAGCTTTATGAGACAAGTGGTGGTATATATACCTTACGATCGGATTGAAATGCATCGAAATGAACTACCAATCCAATAGTGCGTTACAAGTGGGTCGGCTTTTCTTCCAATGGGAAGAGAGTAGGGGTTATGACGTCATTTCGGGTATAAAGGTATCGTAGCGTTCGTAGGGTTTATTACTTTTTCGACAGCCTTCATGGAGACCGGAAAGACAAGTATGTATTGGAGTGAGCCTTCAATGATTAATGCTGCTGCTGCTGCTGCTTTGCTGAACTTCCGGCCGGAATACTTTGATTTAGATTTTCTAAATCAAAATTTTGAGACTACTACTACTGCTACTGTTGTTGATACAGCAGTGGATGAATTGATGGATGAATTTAAAAAGAAACAACAGGAAGAGATGGAAAATGTTTTAAAGAAACAACGAGAGGATGAAGAAATGTTTCTTCTTCAGCAGCAGAAAGAAGAAGAAGAGAGAAGAAGAAAAAGTGAGGAAGAAATCAGACAACAGTTAGAAGAGGAGGAGGAGAAGGAAACAGTAAAGGAAGGCGTCAGTCCTGAACAAAAATCGGTGAGTCTTTTAGAAGATATATTATATGAGTTAAAATGGATGACAAACGCCTATAAGTATTCTTTAACTCAGCCAAAGCGAAAAAGACCATCACGGGCTAAACATTCCAAGCCTACCAGTTCTAGTGAGATGCCACCACCACCACCACCACCAACACCACCAGTGACTACCACCATAAGCAAAACACCAGCAGTAACAGCAGGATTTGGATTGGGTCGTGGTAAAGGACTACGACAATTGAAGTTGATTATGTAAAAACTTCATAAGTTTGTTTTTTCAATCAAACAAACAACCCAACGGTCCTTTTAAGGGCCCCCAGATTTCTAGAAAAGAAATCAAATTGCCAAATCAAGTAAAACTTAAAAAATCCCATTGTGTTGTATATAAGTGTGAGTGCGTGCGTGCGTGTATTTTTATATTCTAAAACAAAATAACAAAAAAATACTTACTTTTTTTCCAGTCTGGTGTATTCTCTCCTTTTTTTCACAAAATAATTTACCAATGAACATATAACACCACACTCCAAAAAAAAAACAAAGTTCACTTTCTGAAATTCTTGTGCTTCTTGAATTGCGTCACAGGAATCATAGTTTCCTTTTCTTTTTCTTCATTCTCACTATCTCTCTTGTTTTTCTTGAATTTCTTCTTCATAGGGACCCTGATCGTCACAGGAATCATATCTTCTTCTTCTTCATTCTCACTGTCTTCCATTCTTCTCACTCTCTTCTTACTTTTCTTGATGATATGTTCTTCTTCTTCCTCTAGGTTTGAAGATCCTTCGGCTTCCTCCCTCTCCTCTGCTAGATTTTCTTCTTTCTGAAGGCACTCGGAAGACCAATGTCCTGGTCCTTTACAATAATAACAGATATCTTTTGTTTTGTCTCTCTTTTCTTTTTTGGGGTTTCGACGTTGTGGGCATTCTGGAGCCCAATGTCCTTTCTCTTGACAGATATAACAAGTATCTTGACTTTTATCTCTGATTTGATGTTGCCGTTGTGGACATTCTGGAGCCCAATGACCTTTCTCTTAACAGATATAACAAGTATCTTGACTTTTATCTCTCACTGTTCTTCCTCGGGCTGGATAATCCCAATTGTACTCAGAAGGATGTCCTTTCCTAGAGTATTGATTTTTTCTTCTTCTTGACTCTTCCATCTTTACAGTTGAAAGTTCAATCACCAAAGACTGATTCTGAAGGTACGAAGGTCTCTCTTTATATACTCTCCTCTTTCTATATAAAGGTACCTTGGTGGAAAAAAACTGAATCAGTTTCAAAGTAAACTTAAAGATGAAAAGATCACGCCCAAACCATGAGAAACCAGAAGAAAAAGAAGAAACAAAGAAGCCACGACGACGAAGACATTCCGTGCCACCTGAAACACCATTAGATGAACTACTAGCTCAAGTCCATGCCAGTGACTTCGAAGATTAGATGAGTGAGCCTGAAACCTTACCACCTTCAAAACCACCCAAAACAAAATTCACCACTACCAACACCAGAACCCCAGACCAAGAAACACAATCTAGTACCTTGGCTCCTCCTGAAAATTACTATCGGATTCGAGAGACTCAAAAAATTACCTCTCGAAAATTTAGAACCACTGCCTACACTCATACGGTGCACTTCAAAGACTTCAAGTCCGAAGTACCTCCCGAGAAAGCGGCGGGGTTCATTAGCGATTTGTGGAGTTCTGTGTTACAGAACTTGAAACGGCAATGTGAAGCCAAAGATGATGATCGTTTGAGACTGGCCATCCATCACGACAATTTGAAGAGTCCCGTTTGGATCGAGTTCAGCACCCCGGCAGAGAATTAACGCCAGACAAAGTCATGTCTAAAATAGAACATGTGCAACAATCCAATGACAAGTTTACCATCACCGATGGAAAGGCCACACTCTACATGACACACGTTGCTCCACCTCGAGGAAGTGGACGAAGCAGAAAACCGTTATTGGTGGACGATCTTCGTACTACCAAACGCAGTGTCGTCCAAATCGACAATACTCAATACCAGATGTGTTTGGCTCGGGCTATTGTGGTGGGCCGCACCTATGCTAACAAGAACGAGAGTAAAGAATGGAAAAAAGCCTGGGAAAACATTCGACGATCGCAAATACCCCAACAACGAAAAGAAGCAGAACTCCTGTTACAACAAGCGGGTATCCCTAAAGAGACCGTGTGTGGTATTTCTCAAATGCAGAAACTTCAAGATGTTTTGGCTCCTCATTATACTTTGAAAGTTCACCCTCAAGAAGTGCGCGGAGATATGGTGTTTCGAGGCCCCGATTTTCCTGAAGGAAAATACATTCATCTCTATCACCATCAAGAACATTTTGATACCATCACTAGTATTACCGGATTTTTGGGATACTCTTACTACTGTGAGAAATGCAACCATGGGTTTAACAGTCGAGAGAAACACATTCATTGTGGTCAGAGATGCCGGGGCTGTTTAGCAGACCAACCATGCCTTCCTGAACAACAACAACAAAATCACGTCCATTGTGAGGTGTGTCGACGAAGTTTTGTCAGTCCTTCTTGTTACCAACATCATCGCAAGACACAAGGTCACCAACAAAAATGTGCTTGCGACTTATTGAAATCGTGTTCTACGTGTGGACAACTAATTCGTACCAACAACCCCATGAGACACGTTTGTGCTGGCAAGAAAAAATGTTCTATTTGTCACCAGATCGTCGATTTTGATCATCGATGTTTTATTCAAAAGTTTGACAAGACAGAGAAGAAAGAAATAAAGAAGAACAAGAACAAGAAACAAGTAGATTTCATCTTTTTTGATTTTGAATGCATGCAAGAAACCGGCATTCACATTCCAAATTTCTGTGTGGCGCATCGGGCTTGTGATCAGTGTATTCAAGAATCGATTCATTTTCACTATCCTCATTGTAGTCGAATTCCAGGAGGACGTGAACAAATCTTTCGTGGAGTTAACACTTTGTCTGAGTTTGCTGAATGGGTTTTAGACCCTACCACCCACGACAGTTGGAGCGAAGAAGACATTCAACGTTACGGAGATTGTCATCGGTATGCCACCGTCATAGCTCACAATTTTTCGGGATACGATGGGCAGTTTTTACTCAGTTATTATTTGAACCATGGGACCGAACGTCCTGAAGTCACCATGAACGGAAAAAAGCTTATCTACATGAAAGTAGGACAAGTACAGTTTAAAGATTCTATGAGTTATTTGGCCATGCCTTTGAGTCGAATGCCAAAAACGTTTGGCATGACAGAAATGGCTAAAGGCTACTTTCCTCACCTCTTCAACACGGAAGCTAATCAACATGCTGTCCTACCTCATTTGCCTGACCTTCATGATTACGACCCCGACGGAATGCGCCCCGAACAGCGAGAAGCTTTTCACACTTGGTACCGCGCTCACCAGACCGATCCATTTGACTTTCAAGAAGAGATGTTGAAGTATTGTCGATCTGATGTGGATATTTTAAGACGTTGTTGTGGAAAGTTTCGAGAGTTATTGCTCGATCACGGAGAGGTTGATCCTTTGAAAGATGCAGCCACCTTACCTAAAGCCTGTTGCTTAGTCTACAGGCAAAATTTCATGCCTGAGAACCAACTGGCTATCATCGACTCCAACACGTCTCTCTTTGCTAGTCGTCAAAATTCGGTCAAAGCTTTACGTTGGTTTCATTACTTGTGTGAAAAAGAAGGCAAATGGATACAACATGCTAGAAACGGAGGAGGAGAAAAGAAGATTGGATGTTATTCCGTGGATGGATTTGATTTAGAAACCCGCACACAGTATACGAGTTTCAGGGTTGTTTGTTTCACGGATGCCCTACTTGTTATCCTGATCGAGAGATGAAAGGCCGTTATTCAGGTTCTACCATGGAACAGTTATACGAACAGACTTGCCAACGACGCCTCAAGTTAGAAAGTCAAGGATACCAAGTGGTAGAAATGTGGGAGCACGAGTACGATCGACGTTTGAAAACCGATCCTGAATTTAAGAACATTACCCAAAGTTACGACGCGGTCGAAATCGAACCTTAGATCCGCGCCACAGTTTATTTGGAGGACTAACCAATGCCACTCGCTTGCTGTACGACGTGAATGAATCCCAAGGAGAAGAAATCAAATACATTGACGTGTGTTCTTTGTATCCTTGGGTGTGCAAATATGCTCGTTTTCCCACCGGTCACCCTGAAATTTTGACAGAACACATTGACGTGGAACACATTCGTCAATACGAAGGATTAATTAAATGTAAAGTCTTACCTCCTACCCACTTGTACCATCCCATCTTACCTCACCATTGTCAAGGAAAACTGATGTTTCCTTTATGCCGGACGTGTGCCGAAACGTGCAACCAAGATCAGCCCTGTCACCACACGGAGGAAGAACGGTCTTTGACAGGAACGTGGGTTAGCGCCGAATTGTTTTCGGGCACTGGATCGTGGATACCGTTTGTTGAAAGTATACGAAATCTGTCACTTTCCAACTACAGCCCAATACCAAAAGGACGACGCCACCAATCATCCAGGCATTTTCTCGGGGTACGTCAATCAGTTTTTTAAACTGAAACAAGAAGCTATTGGCTATCCTTCGTGGTGTCAGACTCCCGAAGACCAAGAACGATTCAAAGAAGAGTACCGTAACATCGAAGGCATCAGTTTGGAAGAGGTGGAAAAAAATGAAGGAAAAAGATCGTTTGCCTAAGTGATGCTCAATTGCTTGTGGGGAAAAATGGCTCAACGTATGATCTTACCCAAAACGGAATACGTCACCGATCCTTATCGTTACTTTCAACTAGTGGACGACAAAAGTATACTAGTAAAACACGTCGAAATTATCCGCGATGATTTAATCATTGTCAATTTCGAAGAAGAACCCAAGTTGGTCAAACCTGACAAGTTTAGCAGCGTAGTCATTGCCGCTTACGTGACCGCTCATGCTCGTTTGAAATTGTACGACGAAGCGTTAGAAGTCTTGGGAGATCGTGTCCTGTATTTTGATACTGACAGTTGCATCTACATTCATCGCCCCGGTTGCCCACACCCTACCATTCAAGGCGATCGTTTAGGAGCCTGGACAGTCGAGCACCCTCAAGACACCATTCTGAGTTTTGCCAGTGGTGGTCCTAAAAATTACGGGTACCGATACCGAGACCCGCAAGGGCAACTTCACACCTCCTGTAAAGTCAAAGGCTTGACTCTCAACTATCGAACCAACCAAGTCGTGAACTTTGAGGTTTTAAAAAATGCTTTACTGTCTGGACAAGTGGAAGACTTTCAAGTACCCACGTTAGAACCTCACAAGATTGTACGACTACCTAATCATCAAATCGTTACTCGACCTGTACAAAAAGTGTACCGAATTGTGTACCAAAAACGAGTGAGACTTCCAGATCACACGACTTTGCCTTACGGACACGCTTATTTGGAGTATAAAAAATAAAACCCTCTTGAACAGAAAAAAAAGACAACACCAAAGATGACTTCAACATTTGCCTTGCCTGACTATTGTGAGTGTACCAGTCGCTTGATGACGTTCAAAAATTGGCCTAAACACATGCCTGACTATTGTTATTGTCCTCATCGATGGAGCACATTCAAAAAAGGAAAAAAACTTAGGAAAAATGGATTACCTACTTCCCACTCTTTAGCCAGAGCACTATTTGTTTACTTTGGACAGGGAACCAAAGTACAGTGTTTTAGTTGTGGTGCCACTATTCGTATGGATTGTAAGAAATCAGCTCTCCTGGAACATGTCAGATGGTCACCAAACTGTGCTTACCTTTCTTTAGCGTTTCCACGGATCACATTACAATACTTTTCGGATGGTACAGTCGACAGGTATAAAAAAGGAACCCCTTCCAAGCCTAACCCTTCTTTCTGACTTTCAACGTTAACCAAGCAAGAAGATGAGTCACGACTTGGAGTGTGATGCAGTACCATGCGATGAAACGGATTCTGTACGGTTTGGCATTCCCGATTCACACGTTCAAACGGATTCCGTAGCTTGTAACATCTTGGATTCAGGACCCTCTCCAAGTCTCACCACTCATCGACAACCCTCCAAAGAGGCAGTACGCCCTTTTTGCTTTAGTGGAAATACTAAACGAACCGGTATTGACGTTAACGACAACAAGGTCAATATTGGTCAATATTCGCATGTCAGAATACCTGTGAGTTTGCCTGGTTATTCCAAGTATGAAAGTCGACTCGAGTCATTCAAAGACAAGTGGCCAAAATATCTACAATTACCTAAACCCGAAGATTTAGCTAGATCTGGATTTAAATACGCGGGAGAAGGAGATAAAGTTCAATGTTTCAGTTGTGGTTTGAAACTTCACCAATGGGAGCCTACCGACTCAGCTTACATTGAACATGCCAGATGGTCTCCGCACTGTCAGTTCTTTCCTTTAGTGGCTTTAGAAGAGCACGGGTACGATGAGCCAGATGCCAAACAGAAGAAGAAGAAATAGTTTTTTAAAAAGATTCCATGTCGGAGGAGAATACTTCTTTAGAAGAATACATTACTGGTTAGAACGCATTTATCAGTATTTTGTCACTATCAAACCTAGTTTAGAAGATCGCATTCGTGTTTTACCTTTGGAGGTACGAGAACTTATTTACAAAGAATTTGTCCAGATTCAAGTGAAACGTAAAGAACAGTTACATCCTTTACGACACAAACATTTTAACCATTGGTATTTGAATGTGATAAGACATTTGATTGGGGCTAAGATATTCAAATGGTCAGACATTCATGAAAAACTACAGGACACTTTTAAGAAATTGTTGGGTACCACCTACAATGTGGCAGTGAAATATAGAATTCGATGGAATGAAGTGAAGGAAAAAAATGTGACCAACAGACAAGAATTCCAAAAACTGTTACAAGAACTGTCACCTCAAGACGAATCGCCTTTACGTCGTTTAAAATTAGATAGAATAATCACTAATACTTTTTTGGGATTTGAATTACCTACCGATTCCATTTGGTTGGTATGTGAGTATTTTGTCACCAAGAAGACGGACTCTTTAGAAGACCCTATTTGCAATGTGAAACTTCACTCCCCTTTGAAGTTGCAAGTTACCCGTGGTCGTAAAAGAGTATGAGTACAAGGAGTCCGATGTTATGCCTCTACAAAAGTTGAAGAAGTAAAAAAAAAATTCCATGTCGGAGAAGGATACTTCTTTACAATGGTACATTGGTGGCTTACCATTAGAGTTGCAAGAACACATTTTTCAGTATATACCAAGCTTAGAAGATCGTATTCGTGACTTGCCTTTGAAGTTGCGAAAACGCATTTACGATGAGTTTGTCCAGATTCAAGTGAAACGTAAACTTCAATTCATTCCTCGATTTGCGTACTACCGTGACTTTCGACATATCAGAAGTCTGATTTTGAAGAAAAACTATCACGAGTATCGTGAAGAACACAAAAGAGAGTTACTTCTTTCCAAATCGGAAACTTTACCAAAGTACATTCGTGGCTTGCCTTTGGAATTGCGCCAAATGATTTACCAAGAGTTGGTCAAGATCCAAGTGAAACGTAAACCCAAAGTCATTTCTCGTGCTGTACGCTATGCTTACTTCCAAAGTATTAGAAGACTGACTCTGGGAAACGTCTATTGCAATAGCTACGTTCACGGAGACTTTCTCAAAAGGTACCAACCTTGGGAGCCTGGCTATAAAAACATGCCACCCAAGATACCTACCTTAGCCATCGACCCGTATCATGTACCGGTATGTCTGGGCTCTACTCGTCACTTGTGAAACGGATTCCGTGGAAGGAAGTCAACGATCGTGTTCAGACTTTAGAGGATTATAAAGACTTGATACAAGAACTGATTCCATTGAATTTTGGACGCTATGCAGTGTGTGTCTTAGTGACTGCTTATCTTGGAATTCTTTTTCCAGGACATTCGTTGTGGAATATTTTTGAGGACAAGTGTTTACCTTGGATTATTTTGGAGGATCCGTGGTTGTTTTGGACTCAATTGTTGAGTTCAAAAAAACAATATGACCCTTTGTTCTTCTTCGGACTTAGTAGAAGAAGAAGACAATAAAAACTTGACTTTATCAGTACACGAAAGACAAATTGTACTTAAAGCGTTGAGAGTGGTAATGAAAATCAGTGAGGAACCTCCATGTGAAGAAGACATTCGTCACACTTTATCTGTCTATAAAACATTTCAAGAAGTGTGTATTGCTAGTGAGTTACACCAACAACTTTTCAATTGGAAAGATGTACGACCCTGGAGAAACCTTGGTTTCCAATCTTGGCTACAAGAAGTGGCTCAGTTTGCCAAAGATTTGGCAACATGTCCATAAGGGTTCAGAAGTGAAAAAATGGGAACCTCAATGGGAAACCCTGAAAGAAGAAAAAGAAGACCCTGACACCACAGAAAAAGATGGCCACACCACCGTGATTCAAATACCTCTTGAGGAACACAACCCTTCCTTACCGCTGCCGTCAGAGCATTCTTCTACTAAAACAAAGACGACCAGAAGAATACCACCACCCCAAGCAGTGCCTAGGCCTTCCATTTTTTCTAGGACACGAAACTATTGTTGTACATTGAC
Source organism: Margaritifera margaritifera (assembly GCA_029931535.1). Classification (NCBI taxonomy): domain Eukaryota; kingdom Metazoa; phylum Mollusca; class Bivalvia; order Unionida; family Margaritiferidae; genus Margaritifera; species Margaritifera margaritifera. The sequence goes on along the minus strand of JAQPZY010001529.1, from coordinate 3,825,086 downwards.
TTGTTTATATGACAGTTTGATTGTTTCAGTAGGAGCCTTAATTGTGTACCTGATTATTTTACTTTGCTATTTTATCACTCGTTGGCTTTAATGACTTGTAAAATATGATTTTTTTGTTGTGTTTGTTTTTTTTTTTTTTTTTTTTAAAATAAACGTGTATGAAACGTATAAAATGTCTTGGGTCTTTTGTCTTCTTCTCAAAAATCTTCTTACCTCAATCATGGCTACATCATCATCTTCTGCCTCGTCTACCTCCTCTTCTGTGGTTAAAGTGATTGACGAAAAGTTAGATCGTCAAAGTTGGAATGCTTTGTATCTGCGCCATCCATTTAACATGTTGATTGCTGGACCGAGTGGTTCAGGTAAAACCGAATTTGTCAAACGTTTGATTGAACACAAAGCTGATTTGTTGGATCGTCCACCTCAACGTATCGTGTGGTGTTACAAAGAGTGGCAATAGTCTTACACGTTATTGAAAGAAAGTCAAGGAGAAACCATTTCATTTGTGGATGGTATTCCTCACGAAGACGATGGAATAGTGTCTGACGTGAGTCAAACCCATTTGGTTATTTTTGATGACATGTTAGGAGAAGACGAAGAAGAAATTAAACTTTGGTTTACACGAAAAGGACACCATCGTAATGCTAGTATTGTCTACATTACTCAAAATTTATTTCAACAAAGTAAAGCCCATCGGACCATCAGTCTGAACGCCCATTACGTGGTCTTGTTTAAAAGCCCCAGAGACAAATCTCAAGTACAAGTGTTAGCCAAACAGTTAGGAGCTCCTTGGCTCAATTATGCGTACGACGATGCCACTCAAACCCCTCACGAGTATTTACTCATCGACTTAAAATCCACCACTCCTGACTATTTGAGATTTCGTGCCCAATTTTTTCACCCTTGGGGTCAAGAAGGTGGTCCTGTCATTTACACGTCCCCTTCAGCCAATTTAAAAAAAAAAAAAAACTATAAAAACAGCCACCACGTCATTTCTGTCTCACACTCTTTTGAGATGACTTCCTTTCAAGCTCATCCTTCGGCTAAATTGATTCGTGCCTTGTATGGCATCAGTCGCGAAAAAAATGCACAAGTCCGTGCTCATTTGTTAGAAGCGAGTCATAAAGAAGTGTTACGATGGTTTACTTTGACGGCACGTCAATTACTGCAAGGCATCATTCACATCCCTCATCAAACTCAACGTTTTTTTCAAAAACATAAAGGGGCATTGTCACAACTAGCCGATCCAAGAATCGATTCACGGACTAAAAAACAAATCATTTTAACCCCTGGTGGAAGTTGTTCTTTAGGAGGGGTCATGATTCGTTCCCTTTTGAAATGGGATCCTAATGCCCAAGCCAAAAAATCCAAAACTCCTAAAAAGAAGAAAAGTCCAAAGAAGAAAACCACCACCAAGAAAAAGAAGAAGAAAGTCACCCACCAGAAAAAGAAAAGTCGTGCCAAGAAGAAGAAAACAACACCTACCACCACCACTAGCACCCGCCGTAAGAGAGGTACTGCTGCCAGAACGCAAACGTACACCCGCAAAACACCACCACCATTACCATCACCATCACAACAGTCCCCAATGATGACGAGGTCTCCTTTTGCGTCCACTTCATCATCTTTGTCTTCTTCTTCTTCACCACCCTTTACGATGATGCCTGTCAAACCAGACTTAAGATCCGTATTTCCTGATTTGATGCAAAAATGGAAACCTATTTCGAAAGTCAACCCTTTGGGACTCTCGACTTCAGCTGATTTGGCCATGGCAGCGGCCGCCAACAAAGTACCGTCCCCTAAAACCAAAGTCCAAGAAAGAACCGACGTGTTACAAAGTTTAGTGGATTTATCCAAAGAAGAATTGAGACGATTTAGTCCTTTGAAAACACCTCATCGTCGAGTGAGGCTTGTCATGAAGATGGTACGTCGTGCAGACAATCAGTGGAGACGTGTTCCAGTATAAAATAGAAGGGTACCTTGCCAGAGACTTCAGACTTGTTTTTTTCTACCCTACTAAAAAAAGATGACTCCTAAACGTATACACCACCAAAAAAAGAAGAACAGTAAAACCACCAAAAAAGGACGATTCCACCTCGTCTCGCCAAACATTGGGACGTTTTGTCCGTCCTGACCAAATCCAATCCTCCCATGCGAAAACAACTCATTCAAACAGCCCCTAAAGAAATCATCGATACCGTGTGTAAATGTTGTTTGAACGTTTTGAAAGGAACGGTACCTTTGTCCAAGATACAGAAACAAAAATTAGGGAAACATCGGAACGTTCTTCGTCAAATGGTGAAAAAGAAAAAACCTCTTCAACAAAAGAAAAAAATGTTGGTGCAATGAGGAGTATTTCTACCTATGTTGATAGCACCGTTGTTAAAAATAGCAGCTCCTTTGTTAGGAACGATTGCTGGACCGCTTTTAGGAGGTGTCATGCGATAACCAAAAAAAAAAAGAAGATAAAAAGGACCACCCTTCTCTGAAAAGGCCACACCTTTTTGGTACCTTTGGATGAAATGGAAGGTCGAAAACTGACTTTAGTACCTTACAAACGATGGATGGAATTTCATCGTTGGAACGAACAACGGATACCTCATTTACCACCCAATCCTAATCTCAACGAGATGTCCCAGTTACAACAAGAATTACAAACCCTGATGGATCAAAGCAATTTGTCAGAAACAGAAAAATCGCAACGGTACGGTCAACTTTTACAACGTCTAGAACTCTTTCGCCAAAAAGCAGTCGACGAAACAGCTCCACCCACTCTGAGAGATTTTAAGACCCTGATGAAAAGCGAACCTAAAGTGACCACTAAAACAGACACCGGCACAGGAATGACCGTAAAAGAAGAAGAAAAAGAAGAAGAAGAAGAAGAATTACCAACTCCACCTACTCTTAAAAAGAAAAAAAAGTTAGCCACACCAAGTTGGATAAAAAAGATGTTGTCCACCCCATTACCCTCAGAAAAGAAAAAGAAAGAAGTGAAGTCAGAAGTCAAAACAGAACCGATGACCCCTGTTCAAACCACATCCACCTTTACACCAGTGGCACGTCGGACACGTAAACAATCCAAAAAGATACCCCACGAAGAAAAGAGCATTGGTACTTGGTTGACTTATTCTTGAGGGAATCATGGAGAAACTTTTAGCTACCATTTATTACAATCCTGGTCATGCTGCTGGTTACGGAGGAGTTCAAAAATTATATCGAGCTGTTAAAAGTAAATTGAAAAGTGTACGTTTACCCGAAGTAAGACAATGGTTACAAGAACAATCGACGTACACGTTACACAAACCCATTCGACGTAAATTTTCTAGAAGTACCACTCAAGTGGAAGGGATCGATCATCAATGGCAAGCCGATTTAGCCGACGTCTCTCATTTAGCCACTTACAATCGTGGTCACAAATATTTGTTTTGTGTCATCGACGTGTTTTCCAAATTTGCTTGGGTTGTGCCTTTGACCTCTAAAAGCAGTACTGAATTGGTACGGGCCTTAAAATTGGTCTTGAAACAAAGTGGACGTCAACCTTTACGATGGCAAACTGACAAAGGCACCGAATTTCTAAACCAAGCTTTTCAAAAAGAATTGAAACAAAGACAAATTCATCTTTTTACTACCGAAAATCCTGAAACCAAAGCCAGTATCGTGGAACGTTTTCAAAGAACTTTGAAAGAACGCACGTGGAAATATTTTACACATCAACATACTCTCAAGTACATCGACGTGTTACCCCGTTTGGTCAAAGCGTACAATCAATCGTACCATCGTAGCATCGGATGTGCCCCCGAAGAGGTCAGCCCTGAAAACGAAGTGACCATGTTTTTGATAAATTGTTTGGTTCACCCCAGAAAAAAAAGAAACCCTTGTTGGAGTTAAAGACGGGATATTGGGTTCGCATCGGAAAAACCAAACGGACTTTTGACAAAGGTTATTTACCCAACTGGACCACCGAATTGTTTCGTGTCACTACCCCCGTCCGTGGTCGTGATCCTCCCGTCTATAAATTGGAAGACATGCACGGTGAAGTACTCAAAGGAACATTTTACTTGCCTGAGTTACAACGAGTGACCAAAAAAGAAGACGCCTTGTACGACATCGAAAGCATTCTCGAACAAAGAACACGTAAAGTAGGCAAACGACGAGTAGAAGAAGTCAAAGTACGTTGGAAAGGATATCCTCCTAGTTTTGATTCTTGGATTGCTACTTCTCAAGTCGTCGACTATAAAAAGAAAAAGAAGTAACTTAACAACATGCCATTCAACACAGCAACCACGACTTCAACGACTCCTTCGCAGAGTTCTTCTCTTCAAGAATTACAAAAACAACCGCTCTGGGTGTGGTGCGGAGAACGTGTGCCTAAAAATCAAATCGTCTTTTTCTGCCAAATCTTTGTAGTGTATTGTGTCATCGGAGCAGCTATTGCCAATTTGAGTTTGCAACAAGGAGACAAACAACTGTGGACCATTTTACTTAGCAATTGCATCGGTTATCTTTTACCCAGTCCCTCTTTGAAATTTATGACGACGACGGACAACAGCAGCCGCAGCAATCACGGTAGTACGAGCAACGCCAGTCCACCTTCTTCTTCGTCCAGTCAGCATAATACCAATTCTCTTTTAGAACCCTTTGAACATCATTCTTCTGTCCACTTAAGTGACTCCTCGGAGACCAGAACCACTTTGGAACTATGAATGACCAATTTTATTTAACGTTACCCAGTGACAGTTCCATGAATGTGTTTCCCAACAACACCTTATGTTGTTTCACCACCAAATTGCCTCAATCCATTCAATTGGATAACGATGCTCATTGGGAAGTAGGATTGGTAGAAATCATTCATCCTACGCAAATCATGAACATCAACAAAGGTCAAAACACTATCGTCGTGGAAATCTTGAACAAAAATATACAAGATGAATTAGAAAAAAACGATCCTAAAATCTGGGAAGGAGACCCAGATGATAAAAATGACATGAAGGGATCATTCAAAAACGTCTCAGATGAAAAAAAAAGGTCTTTGGTCAGTATACCCTGAGAATTCCTACGGGGTATTATTTTAGTAGCCGACATTTGTGGGACACCATTGAGTCCACCATTGACAAGCAATTTAGCAAAGCCTTAAGTCGTAACAACAAACTTGTACAAATCGGTCTAAATGAGGTGGCACGCCGTTTCCACATAGAATTTGCTATGATGGATAGAGCTACTGGTGAATTCATTGACGACAAAACTGCTAAAGAAAGAAACATACCCTCCGAGGAGAGAAGATTCATGACCATCGAATTTTCTCCTGGATTGTATGCCATTTTGGGTGGAAATAAAGAGTATACCAATCGAAAAATCTCAACTAACATAGAATCCGCAGATGCTTTTAAACACCCTTTGGAAGTGAACATGGGACTGAATTTAATGTTTGTGTTCTCCGATGTGGTAGAGTACAACGTGGTGGGACACACAGCTGCGCCCTTATTGAGAGTCATTCCTTTCAAAGTGGATACTGCTGCTGGTGTGTACGAAGAAGGTGGAAACGCATTTCACTTTCACCGTGAATTTGTACACCCTCATTATCTTCCAGTCAGTAAATCGTATTTTGACAGTGTCAACATTAGTATAAAAGGAGATTTGGGACAAGATGTACCATTCATTGACAAAGGAAAAGTCACGGTGAAACTACATTTTCGAAAAAAGGTTCTCTAACGTCTTGTAACATCCAAAAAAAATGTATGCAGTGTACCGAGGAGTGGCTCGACAACGAGGACATGGTTTAGGAGATATGTTAAGATCAGCTTTTCGGACGGTAGCTCCTATTTTGAAACCAATGGTGACTCGAGGATTTCATGCCTTAAAAGATGCCGCTTTGACACAAGGAAAATAATTTTTGCAAAATGTCCTCATTGACAAACAAAATCCAAAAGAAGCCTTTATGAGAGCAGGCAAAAATGTGTTGATGACCACTGGTAAAGATCTTTTGGGTCTCCGAGAAAATCCTATAAATACGCTTCACGCTTCAGGCTCTGGCATTACTTCACAGCAAGGACAAGGCAGAAAGAGACGACGACATCGAAATCCTTTCAAAGTTCATAAAAGAACACACACCAGTTCCAAAAGAATAAGAAAAGAAAAAGAACCATCAGAGAATTAGACGTGTTTGATTATTAAAAACCATTGAAAATGATGCAGCGAGATTCTTGCGAATGTACCAAGTCAGAACTGGATATGTTTACCATGCCTCCCACCATGATGACGATGCAAGAATCCCAATGGGTAGAATTTCAACCTGTATCGTCTTTGTCGGATTCAGCTCCTATCGAATTTGAAATCAAAGGACAAACCGAGGATTACATCGATCTGAATGACAGCTACTTGTACCTGAAACTCAAAGTGATCAAAACGACGGACAACAGCCTTCCTGATGGCAATTCCAGAGTCGCTCCAGTCAATAATTTCATGCATTCCTTGTTCAGTGGAATAGATTTGTACTTGAATAACAAACTGGTCAGCAGCAGTTTGGATACTTACCCTTACCGTGCTTACTTGGAAAATCTCTTGACGTATGGAAAAGAAGCCAAGAACACTCATCTGGATGCTTCAGTGATCTGGAAACCTGACACCTCGGAAACGTTCAACGACACAGAGCTGTCAGAACCGGCAAGGGTTGAACTGAAGGGTGATAGTACTATCAGTGATTATGGAACTATAACTCCAGCAGAACCGCACAATGTGGGATTTAACGACCGTCGACAGAAAATCAGACAGCGCAGTTTAGAATTGATGGATCGTTTGCATTTGGACATGTTGTTGCAAGACAAGTATTTGTTGAACGGAGTAGATGTACGTCTGAGACAAAATCGCAGTAGTGCCGCTTTCCATTTGATGGCTAATGTTAACGAGTGGAAAACTGTCATCCAAGAAGCCAAATTTTATGTGCGACGTGTAGAAGTCTTACCAAAATTGGACAATGACATCAGTCAAACGTTGAGCAGAACCACTGCTAAGTATCCTCTTAGACGTGTGGAAGTGAAAACCTTTACTGTGGCCGCTGGACTTCGATCCATAGTCGAAGATCACATCTTCCAAGGGAGGCTCCCAAAACGCTTACTGATTGGTATGGTCAGAAATTCAGCCTTCAACGGAGTCCACGATCAGAATCCGTTCCAGTTTCAGCACTTTAACGTCTCCAAGATAGAAGTCAGTCGAGATGGCAAGACCTTGTGTACCAGACCTTTTGAACCTGACTTTAGCGTCAACGCAAAAAATTACTTACGATCTTACTTGACCCTGTATGAAGCCACAGGACAGTTAGGCACCAACACCAGCCACGGCATTTCGTACGACGATTATGCAGGAGGGTATGCCTTGTGGGGATTTGATTTCACTCCGGACCAAGGCAGCGATGAAGGACATTTCCACCCTATAAAATCAGGCCCCCTTCGAGTGGAACTTCAGTTTACAAATCCTCTACCTGAGACAGTGAACGTCGTCTTGTTTGCAGAATTTGATAATACTCTAGAGATCAACAGTTTGAGAGAAGTAATTCAAGACTATTAGAAGAAAAGAAAAAAAGATGCAGCACGAAGAACCTATGGAGATAGATGAGGGATTTTGTGAAGTGATTCAACAGTCACAAACTACCACAAAGGATGATGATGACGAAGTCATTCATTCAGTACCTCGAATAGAAGAAGAAGAAGAAAACAATTCAGTTCCAAAGTTTACTGGATTTATGGCTTGTCGATGGCCAGAACAAGAAAAACAGTTAGTGTCCTGTTATGCTCTGGAATTGAGTCAAATAATTAACAGTCTGATTAAAGAACATTGTTATGGATGTCAAAACGATCATCCCAGTCAGATACAACACGACAAATGTATGATGATGACAGGCGAAGAACAATTGGACGAATATTTGGAAACGGCCTGGTCCCAGAACTCGGACGAAAAAGTGTTGAGACAATGGTATAAAGACTTGCAGACTTCTTCTTCTCCTCCACTTAATTCTCTGGATATCAGACGCATCAAAGGACTCATTGAACAGAGTGCAGAGCCTATCCGACGTGAATATTCCTGGAATTACAAGACAGATCAATTCAAGTTTAAAGTCAGGTGTGAATTGGTGACCTATTATTTCCATTGAAGACAAAAAAAAAAGAAGAAGAAGAAAAAAATGGATACTAGAGAACTTTATTACCTATTGACTCGTAGTTCCTACACTTCTTCTTGGAATTCTGTGGTATGTGCTAAAGATGAACTACCTCATCGTAAACCGAAAAACGCTCATGCCTATGTCATCAATACCGACGACAGTCATCTACCAGGAACCCATTGGGTTGCCGTGTACTTTCCCAACGCTCACTGTGTGGAATATTTTGATTCTTATGGATTACCTCCTTTGGAAGACGACATCATCGACTTTATGAGAAGAAATGCCGTCTCGACTAGATTCAATAATGTTCGATTACAAGGATCGGATTCCATGGTGTGTGGACAATATTGTGTACATTTTCTTCATCACCGCAGTCTTGGATATTCCTTTAGAACATTTACTGACTCAGTTTAATAGTGACTATGCTATAAATGATGCTAAAGTACAAAGATGGTTTTGTGAAGATTATGGTTATCTCTTGTCTTTAGCTCACAAGCGTAATGTCAATCAGAATGATGTCGATGTAGAAAGGTGGAGGTTTAGTTTACCACCCCAACGTTGTCAACCTTGTAAATATGTTCCTGTTTTAAAAAATTTTATTGTTGAATTGTTAGTATTTTTTATGTTAGAATGGTTATTGTTGATTTAAAAAAAATGGTTATTGTTGAAAAAAAAATGGTGTTGTGTGGTTTTTTTATTGAATTTGAAAAAAAAAAAAATTATGTTCTCTCTCTCTTTCTATCGATCTAAAAAAAACTTACTTCTTTTTTCCTCTACCTGTGATCTCACTGTCGATCTGAAACCCTACCATGTTTTCCATCGCGTCCGCGCGTTAAGCATATAAAGCGGTGCGTTGGCCAGTGTAGTCATTCTCGTTGACTCGTCAAGATCTCAACAGTTCCAAAAAGAAGATGGCAGCAACCAAGATTACAAAGCTGAATGAAGCTATGGTAAACATTATGAGGGTGAAGAATCATTTGATGGAAACCCAGCCGGAGAGAAAGACGATGACGTTCATTCAAATGGCGCATGATCTATTAGAAGAGGTCCTGAGAGAAGAAATACTTCGGGAAAGAACAGAATGGGAGGCGGGACAACGACTACAGCAGCAGCAGCAGCAGCAGCAAAGACAACAACAGCAACAGCAACAACAACTTATGCAGTCTAACAAACTACCTGACGGAGAAGTAAGTTGCAAGATTGACTGTGAAGAATTTGCCTTCTCTTTCACCCGAAAGAGACCTGCCTGCCTTAAAGCTGTGAGACCTATTGCTAAACGTGGCCGCCCTGCTCTAGCTGCTGCTACCACTACTGCTGCTACTTCACCCCTAAGAAGTTAAAAAAAAAAAACAACATAACTTCTTAAAACCCAACGGTCCTTTTAAGGGCCACCCCAATCTCTAGAAAAGATTACTACTCTCATATTGCCATATATAATGTGTTTTATATGTTTGTATGTTTGTGATAGTCAACCCAACAAAAAAAACCTTTTCCCCTTGTATGTTTTGTGGTGTGTGTTGAATATAAAAAAATTTAAAAAAGTAAAAAAAGGGTTGTGTGGTGTGTGAAAGTTTAATATAAAAAATTTAAAAAAAGTAAAAAAAGGATAGTGTGGTGTGTATAAGTTTGTGTTTGATATAAAAAAAATATATAAAATAAATTGTATGTTTTATGGTGTGTGTTTGGTTTATAAAAAAAAAAAAAAAAAAAATTGTATGTTTGTGGAGTGTGATTGGTTTATAAAAAAAAAAATATGAATGGTATGGTGTGTGTTTGATTTTTATTAAAAGTAGTTTCTTTTAGGTCCGCGCTTTTTAGAGTAAGGGGGTGATGGAGTGCAAAATCAGCGAAGCCTAGAATGACGTCAAACGAATGACGTCAGACGCGGGGTAGTGGGGTGATGTTTTTTTTTTGTTTTTTTAGGTGTAAGGGATGTTTTTCTTCACGTCCGCGCTTCTAGTATATTAAAACAACACCTTCCCCGATAGAGCTACCCTCGTTTATTCAAGAGAATGAATAAGACTGAAACAATCAGACAGATTCGAGTTCATCTAGAGGTGGCGTGGCACCTCCTCCAAGACTTGGAGAAGAAGGAGAAGGAGAAGAGGGAGAAGGAGGAGAAAGAGAAGAATATCCCCATCAAACCCCACCGGATGATGGAGGAGCAGGACACCAATAAGGAGAATTGGGATCCAGAAGCGGACCATCCTCCCTTTATACTAAAAAACTCAAACAAATGTATGAGTTTTAAAACATGGAGGGGGAGTTGCCCTGCGTGCAGGGCAAAGCCTAGGAGGTGCCCACACCTCCTCTAAATGAACTCTTCAACAAATCCAACGGTCCTTATCAGGACCACCCATTTTTCAAGAAAGATTAATTATTCCCATCATTGCCAAGTGTCCCCCCACACCCCGTATGTAGTGAGGAAGACAACGTCCTCTACTATCAAAACACCCCCTCCCCAGTTTTGATGGTAGAGGACGTTGTCTTCGTCACTACATACGGTGCGACCCCCGCTATGATAAATTCCCGTACGTCCCTATAGAGGCCCTCCTGTCCCTATAAATGTTTTCACTTAGGACCCTTGTCCCTATAGAGGCCCCCAACGTTAAAGTCCCGTACGTCCCTATAGAGGCCCCCTTGTCCCTCAGTACCCCCCCCCCTCTACTACTATTATTACTTCTCTCACCTGTCTCTGACTTTATGAACCTTATGCTTGTTTTATAATAGTTTGGGCTTTATAAATTATATGTTTACATCTTAAGGCCATGCAGTATCTACAGAACCAGAAGAGTGAGAGGGGAGGGAAATGTACATCGGAAGTTCTGGACGAAACTAACCGCACGTCCACTGTAGGTATCCGCTGTCATTTGTTTAATTAATTTTGTTTCTATTGACCCTGATAAGCCAAAAATGTCTATATCTGAAGAAAACATAATGCTTTTCTTGCGAAGCTTTTGTATTTAAAGTTTAAAAATTGGATGCGCTAATCTTGTAGTATGTAAAATGGAGTTTGTTGTTGTTGTTGTTGTTGTTGTTGTTGTTTTATTTGCTCGTGAAACTATCAAGTTGAATGTACATTTCGCCGAGTAATACAACTGATATTAATATTTAGAAAGATGATACTGTATTCTGAGATAATTATTTTTTTATTTGATGTCTATATCCTACTTGAGATTACTTTATTATTATCAATTTATTAACTTCAATATGTCCTATAAATTATATTTTACCACCATCAAATAATTTTCGGCTCAGTTCTACATATATATTCAAAAAATTAGTTATTCTATCTGCAAAATATTCCACTTTCGTACTTATCTAGTTCAAAAGCGTTATATTTGTCGCAGCTATTTATGTGGTACAATGTGTTTGTGATATAGAAGCAGATATAATAGATAAAAACAAATATATTATTGACAACAGCAAAGTGAACAAAGATTTTACTTAAGTTGTGTGTTGAAAAGAAACTTATGCAACAGAAACTATCGAAGCGTTTGACACCCTGTTTTAGTGTCGAGGCCATCTTGGCAGATGCGATCAATTTAGCATCCGTGAGCATATCTGCCGGTCCGTTTTCTGTCAACACCATAGAGTAAGGTAAATGTTAACAATTTGAATATTAGTCTAAGTGTTAAGGTATTGTTCTTCGTAGCTAATACAAGGAGACGAGACAAAACGGTAGTCTCTTGTAGAAACTGAAAAATATTGGAATATTTATTTCATACTTCCTAGTCTTACAGAGCGGCCAGGGTAAGCACAATTGCAGTATGGATAAATAAAAGGGGGGCAAACTCCGAGGTTGTTCTTGCTGTCCCGAAACTCACTGACTAACTTTTGTCCTTGGTTCTTACTGATGTAGGGTTAAGTACAAGTCTATTTAAAGAGTGTGTATAGTTTAGTGTCAAACGTGAAAAAATAAACTGCCCTTTCACATAATGCCTATAGTGATTAGTTCGATTTAATGGCCTCGCTTATTAATGTATCATTTAATGGGCTCCTGTGTTTATGTCTCAATTAATGGGCTTTGGTATTAATTTATTATTTGTTACGTTGGAAAACGTCAGTCAGTCTTTATAATTACAAATGAATTAAATGCTGTTTTCTGAAGAAACCCCTTCCAAAATGTGTACCTGGCTTTTTTCCACATAAGCGTCCGATCCATATTTTGTCGTATGAAATGTTGACTGTTCCTTCTTTCCAACAGATATTTTGGAATGCGAAAGAGGTCATTCTTTCCATGTTTGTATTTTTTTCCAAAGCAGGTTTTATAATATTCATAATGTATTTCCAGGCATATTAGATGTTGTTAATAGGAAACAACATAACTTGTATCAATTGCTTAAATTGATTCTGGTAACTAAATTTAAGAAATATCGTATGAATGTACAGATGGTAACGTATTGTCGTTGGCTTTACATTCATTATTAACAAACCCAAACAAACGATAAAATAGTGCATGCTTTAGTATGCGATCAGAAAAGAACATAATCTTATTAATCTAATCAACATTCACTGAACGCAGATGACTTTATGTAATAGGTCAGCAACATAATTTACATTATATCACCTTTAAATTACTTTTTTATTTACATGAGGATGCAATAAACTGTAGATACGAGTCAGCGCCAATAGACGTTTTACCGTTTGACTTCCGGTGTGCTGCCCGATTTTGAAATTCTTGAGGTCTTGCTCCACCATTCAGAGCCAGGTGTTTGTTGGTCTTACCACTGGGCGCTTCCACCTCCACGCTAGTTTTCCAATCGCAGGTTTAAGTGCACGATTGAGAGCCATGTCAATGAATGCTCTAGCAATGTGACCAAAGAGCTGAAAGCGTGTATACCTGAAAGTATCTGTGAACGGCGATTGCTTTGTTCGTCCCTGTTCTCTGCATTCGTGATATGTTGGGTGAGTGTGACGCGGAGAATGCTTCGGAGCCAACATTGCTCAAAGACATTATGCTTTCAGCTGTCGCACCTGTAAGCGTCCATGTGTCCGCACTGTGCAGAAACACTAGTAGAATGCGTGTTTTATACGGCCGGATCTTTGTGATAAGGCTGATCTTCGAGCGCCAGATGAATCTATCGATAGTTCTGATGCAGCTACGAGCGAGTTCGCTGCGGCGCGTGATCTATGCTTCACTGCTACCTGTGCTGTTGAGTGAGCAGCCGATATACATAAATGAGACTAGTACCTCAAACTCGTGCCCCTGTGTTGTTTTTGCTGACGTAATGGCTTGTGGTCTGGTCGTTTGGATTCTGATCTCAAGTTTGAAAGTTTTTGCTACCTCCTGCATTATGCCCAGGCTTAGCACACAGATCACATGCATCTCAAACAGCAGTGCTACATTGTCGGGAAAAACTTGGTCATCTATGGTTGTATCCAGCCGTCCCTTCAGTGCCGTTCGTTCCGTCGCCCAGTCCAGTGGTGGCAGGAAAACGTTCAGGGCTATGGTACATCTCTGTCGAATGCCGCTGGTGAGATGAAACCATTGCAAACATTCACTGTCGACTCGAACGCAGCTGATGGTGTTGGCATAAAGGAATTTCATTAGGTTGACGACATAGTTAAGGAGTCCTGTGAAGATAAGTATAAGCCAGAAGGCGGCTCGATCGACCGAGACCAAAAGCAGTTTTTAAGTCTCAGCAAGATGATATTGACAGGAGTAGTAATTAATTAATTATATATATATATATATATATATATATATATATATATATATATATATATATAAATGCAACAAACTGACAACGAACAGTGCAAAACTAGCTTTTAACTAGCCTAAGCGCTTTCGACTCTCATTGAGTCTCTGTCAAAGGCAAACACAAATCAGATACAAGATAATAAATAGACACAAAAAAGCGTTGAAATTATAAAATTGTACATGAATATTTCTAATTGCATTAAACCCTGAAAATATTTGATGTTTTGCCTATTTGGCATCAGTTTTACTGATGATGTGGTAAACTAGTTGATATTGACCTACAATAGGCGAGCTATAGCGCTCTTTGTTTTTTAATGTAACGTTTGCCTTTGACAAAGGTTCATTGAGAGACTTCCAGTTATCGATTGATCATTGTTGTAAAATATAATTTAGCTCATAACCTGTCAACAACCTATGACACAAAAGGTGGCGAACGTTGAATTAGGAAATCACCAAATCAGAGATAACCACGCCTAGTAACTGACATAGCTTTTAGTTTTTGCTCTAAAGTCATTGATTTGAATGTTAACCGTTTATCACTTTATTCGAGAGTATTTGTCGGTTAACAGTGGCAAATGTCATGACAATTGGGGGAAAGATAATTAAATTATATGTGCTTTGAAAGTGTACCTGTTATATATCGAAATCAGCCAAGGTGTCAGACCATCAGTAAACCAGATTGCTTTATAGTCAAACAAACTTAGGCTCAAGCTTAGCATCCCAAACTTTGTTACGTAATAAATCAGAGGCCGGCTTGAATGGGCAGCTGTACGCTTTAGGTCAATGTAAAGAAAACTGAAAGCCTATGACGTCAGGTACATTCTATGTATTCTATACCTCTGAATGATTAATTAGTGGGGGGTAGATATAAGTTATTTAATTATGATACAGTTGGCATGATATTGCAAGCAAATATTATTTTCTACACATGCAATGATCAATCATCACTATTAAACCCATCTGAACCATTATCGAACGTTAATCATGGTCAGACTTTTGAATATAATTCATGATTACTGTACCGTTAAATAAATATTTCCGTGAGAATTAATTTGTAGAAACAACGAAACTAAAGCTGGTCCCCGATTAGGATTGTATATGGCTATCTTTCGAACTGACTCCGAGGCTGTTTGATTTCGAAATATATATGAGGTTTAATTTTCCTAACTAATTTGCTATTCTTATAAGCAATGATGCCCACATAATACAAGCATTAAAATGGTTGATTTGTGATCGATTTGCTGAAAATATTGTCACTATTTTCATTTACTTGCAAGTTTTATTTGCGAACATTTCTGATTATAAACACAGTCATATATATTGCGCAATCGTTTGCAATTGTATATATGGATCTTAGATGTTTTAAATTTCTAAAGCTCCTCCCATTAAACTGCATGACTGGTTTTCGATTTCCCTGCTACCTTCCATTATAATACATAATGGTTTTTCTGTTCCCCTGCTGTCTTCCATTATACTGTATAATTGTTTTTATATTCACCCGCTACCTCCAATTATACTGCATGACAAGTTTTCTATTCCTCTGTTACCTCGTTATAAGCAACCAACATGTAAACATTTATATGCATACACGTTCAATGTGCATCGTGTAACTCCGTCAGTGCGAGATAGATTCTAGCTGGTTAAGTAGGTTTCGTGTAGATGTTATTGAAAAACCCGTGAAATTGGGGAATTATTATGAATAACTCCATTATTCAATGGATAAATAATAATATATTTCCGATTGAAGATCTATCTATCGATCTATCTATCTATCTCCTTACCTATCTAACGGCCTTTACATATATATATATATATATATATATATATA
This sequence comes from Margaritifera margaritifera, assembly GCA_029931535.1. Taxonomy (NCBI): domain Eukaryota; kingdom Metazoa; phylum Mollusca; class Bivalvia; order Unionida; family Margaritiferidae; genus Margaritifera; species Margaritifera margaritifera. Next base: position 3,809,402 of record JAQPZY010001529.1, on the reverse strand, counting down.
TTGTCCAGTCTATAACTCTTAAGCTATAGTCCTATCTGCTGGTTCATTGAGATATATAAAATCAGTACCATCTATATATCTCTCCAGCTATCTATGTATTTTATATCGTTCACATTTTCTGACTTTTTTATTATACTTCTACAGTCATATAGTATGCACGGACAAAAGGAAAAATATATGAGTTTTTGCTCCCAGATTTGTAACAGGCGAACCGAGTTTGACCCATAAATGACAGTAGACTGAAATTGTCAGTCCAGTAAAGAGGAAAAATGTATTACTTTGACGACACACATGGCACATTGTTTGTAAGCAGGGGAGGTGCCATATTGTTACTGACTCTATGCCTCCCATGCTAACAAGCGGTGAGTTATCAAAACTTATTTATATATATATATATATATATATATATATTTATATATATATATATATATATATATATATATATATGCCGTCTTATATAACTAATCATGACATGTTTGTCAAGAGAGAATGATGGACATAAAAAAGATATATAAAATTTTAAAAAATGTTATGATAACTAATGTATATATTACATGATTTAAAAGTAACTGAACGTCGAAATAGTAGAGTTTACAAACAATGTACTGCATTTACACCACATCTATCAAAAGGGCGATAGGAATCTAAAGCAATATACATATTTGAATGCAATCACGCAACCACACACACACATACACACATACACACACACATACACACACAAATATATATATATGTGTGTGTGTGTGTGTGTGTGTGTCTGTGTATGTGCATTTGCGTGTGAGATATTCTCACATGAAAGTAAATGTTATTGTTGAAAATGGAGCTTTCTGTATTTTGCAGACCTCAAAATTCGTGTTTAGAAAGCAACGCTCACTACGCCAGGACTGATTATGGATCTTTATGTTTCCAAGAAGTGTACTGATCATATTGTCCCTTTGCATGATTAGAGACATAGTTGATCAAGATTTTAATCTTGTTTGATTTGCAATCAGCCTTAGCCAAATGGATAATTCACATTATTTTATAAGAATATGATTTTCAGGAAGCAATTAGTGTCGTATTTCATGCTACAGGATTAGACAAGATTAAAGATAATGCGACTGCATTTTAAAAAAGATTTATTTACAATTCATTTGTGACCGATGGTCGTTACAGAAAGAATTTATGAAGTATATGGACGAAGTAATTCCAACAAGTGAGGAAGAATACGCCAGTGACGACGCAGACGCAACTAAAGAACTCTACCGGTAATAATTACTTACTTAATTTTCATGCACAAATCCAATTAAAGTATGCATTGTACTGAAGTGTTACCTGATTTGTACTTTTTATGACATTTTCCTGCAAATGGATAAAGATGATCAAAAAGAGGTTCCCAAAAGGTAAGTGGACTGATTAACAATGAGTGGGTCGATAGAAAATTTGCCTGTATGGAACTTTAGTAAACAAAGAAGCTCTAAGATATTTATGAAAATTTGAAAATGGAAATCTATGAGTTCTCTTGAAAACATTATTTAAGAAAACCAGCATACTATATTTTTTATTTCGCAAACTGAGCTGATGTCTACATTTCTTTAGCAACCTTTATTTGAAAACGTTTATCTTTGTGGAGAAAATATATGATTCGAAAGCTACACCGCACATTCAGTTGTAATTAGCATTGCGGATTTTTGTCTTCAGTCTTTCTGATGAAAGCGGAAGTATGCAGTTCACCCTTGAGAAGACTGGTGCCATTTCGCTAAAAGATTTTGACACTAAAGTTCGTATCATCTGTATATCTTTTTTCTATATATATATATATATATATATATATATATATATATATATATATATATATATATATATATACACACACGCACATATATGTATATATATATATATATATATATATATATATATATATATATATATACATACATACTATAATTACCGCATTTGATGTTTTTGCATTGGGAAAAAAAGAAACGAGTACAAGTAAAGTTCGTCATCTAAGAATTTGTTAGTTTGCTGGTGGAATATACTTTTTTAAAGACGCAACAAATATTTTTTGACTCAAGTAGCAACAGTTGGGAAACAGTTGAAATTCTTACGTTGGTTAATTGGTAAATGTTATCCCTATTATGTGAATGCTATCCCTATTATACGAACGTTATCCCTATTATCTGCATACGTTATCAGTCATAAGGATAAGTATACGTGTAAGATTGCCGCAAATTTATGCTAGGTATATAAAACTTTGTTTCAACAGGCTGGGTAGGTAGTAGAAGCTGAATTTGTTACTTTTTATATAGAATGTTTTGAAAGCTAGTCATGTCGTTGTGGCTTAAGTTGCGCTCATCATGGGTCTTTTTAATTTCTCTTTAGGACGTTTTTATTTTTGACACGAAGGAGGAACTCTTTGTCTGGATTGGTAAGGAGACGACGACTAGCGAGAGATTAAATGCATTGACATATGCTCACGTAAGTAGAAATAAATAGCGAGTTTCAACTAAATCTTCATTTATTCACAATCCTGGTATTTTATGTTCCTAATTATGTACGATTTAGCAGTGACTTGTTTATATTTATCCAACTTTTTATTGCTAAATGCTGATAAATTAATCATAAATGGTAAATAGCATACCATTGCCAGGTTAACTCGTACATAAATTAAATTACCGTGATTTCAAGTTATAATATGTTAACTATATTCAATTTATAATTATTTAGGCAGATATTAAGACGGTTAAAAAATAACTCGTATTTCTTGTCCTTTGTTGTTCTAAAGAAGTTATGATAAAACAGGTGCATAATTTTCAAATAATCATCGACAGTCAGGCTTTTACTCAAAATATTTTCACCTTTTCAAAATCAGTTCTTGTTAAAATATATACTCATTTTGATGTCTTCCCCTCCATGTTCCTTATAGATACAAACTGGCAAGTTCTGAACCTTAACCTGAAATTCATTTAAGCTTACTCTGTTCTAGGCATTTATTGTTTGGCTTATAAGAACTCGTTATCTCTGTCCCTCAACATAAACATATGCTGCCATTTAAAGCTACTTTTTAATGTATATTATGTTAAATATGTTTTTCCTTTGTAGACATACCTCCAGAAATCCTCCCACCCCTTCCTTCCAGTCAGCTGCCTAACTGAAGGACAGTTCAATTCCAGCTTTACAATAGCTATGGCACCACAAGACTAAGCTGTACAAGTAGTAATCAACCTGTAGAAATAGTAATCAAACCTGTACAAGTAGTAATCAACCTGTACAAGTAGTAATCAACCTGTACAAATAGTAATCAACCTGTACAAGTAGTAATCAACCTGTACAAATAGTAATCAAACCTGTAAAAGCAGCAATGACATCTGTATAAGTAGTAATTAAACAAGATGACTAATGAAGCTCTGCTTGACATTATTAGTCTCATTTCACTTAAATTCAACTTATTTCATACGTCTATTTTTTCCAAATTTGACGCAACTGTTTGCCTATATCTGTATATTAGTACCCATCCAGGATACGTTAGTTTGTTATATTTGGTAAGTCTTGATATTGTGCAACAAGAGAAGAGAAATGCACATGTATATATTCAGGCAGGATGGAGGTTACGACGATGGTTATGTCTCTTCATACTTTGTACTGGATAAGGACATACAACTGTTTCTTGTTTATAACAGACAGACACGTAATCTATTTAGTACGTATATACCGCTTAGTTTGTCATCCCTGAAAGGCTCTGAATATTCGTTCATTTGAATTCTGTTATCTTCGATTATTTTCATCATTTGCATCACGTGATTAAGGTTCTATATTATATCGCTGGTATGTTCCAGTTTTTAACATCTAACCTGTCCATAGTGTAACCAGGAAATAACAAAAGTCTTGAAATTGCAAATGTTGGCACATTAGCACAAGGTAAACTACCGACACTATGCTCAGAAATATTTAAGTGAATCTGCTATCACGTATATTTTAGAATGAATTCTTGTTTATCCCAATAAATTGAATCATCTATAATATTCACGTAACACATTGTACCCCTTACCAATTTTGAAAACTAAAAGCATAATGGATAAAAACAATGCACAAAACTTAGTCATTTGAAACCAGAAGCATTTTCAAGGATTTTATGATTGGCTAATTAGAGGAAACATTTTAGTAAAACTAAGTAAAATACATGTGAAAATTTAATCATGGTAATTAGAATGTTTATTTGCTTTTTATTTTAAACTGTACGAAATGCAGTATAAACTACATTGTTTCTAGTGAGAGACTACGTGATCGAAAAATATATTTAAATTAACTCTCTCGAAATGGCGCATTCAGTCCTCAATAATGCGCAATCCTGCTGTCTCGATGACTTGATCATGTAATCCAAACGACTTTTCCGATTGGGTTTTTAGAGATTGCATTTGGTTCACTTGAAAACAATAGATGCTCCCCAAATCATGACCTTGACATTGTTTGGCGTTTTTAATGGAGACGAAGCACTAGAGCAGAATGAAATAAATACATTACAGTGTATGCACTTAAAGGATCCATTTGGAAGCAAATGTAGCCTACACTTACTAGAAACATCAAAATCCATTTGGAGCAATTTATTCATATTAATATAATGTGAAAACAACTTCAGGGTCTGTCGCATCGAAATATCCAATGTCAAGATAGGTTTACGTGACCTATCTAATCTTGAGCGACATATGTAAGTGATGTTACGTGATTCCCCCCGAAAGTAAACAGTTGAAAAATGTGCTCATAGGGGCACTAATCTTTGAATCTTTGCTCATATAATTTACTTATATCTTGTTTTTGCATAAGATTGTCAACTTTGCGTTCTTTTCATATTGTAAAAACCGGAAACTGAAATTTGCGTTAGTTCGCGACAATTGGTACATGGCGACAATTGGTCGCCGACCAGTACAACTCTAAACACATTCAACGGTATTCTGTCAATACAAAATCTAAAGATAGTATGTGACGCCCTACTCTTTCGGAAGTGGGTACAATCTCATTTGCTTCAATTAATGTACACACACCACTTTGTTTACTTCATTCATACATTAATGCAACATACAATGTATGACAACTCCATTTTCAGCAAGAAGAAAGTATAGTTTGCATACAGGTTCAAATGTTAGCAATACGAGTGCCTTCTGTGGAGTTTATTTACATCCAAGACAAAAAATTACTGAAAAATTGAAAATGAAACGGCGAAAAGATATTACCCTGCTTGATACAACAGAGTTTAGAATAATATACAACCTACGCGGAATAAGAGATAAAACCTATATTTTCTTGTATTACTTGCATCAATCAGAACATCTAAGTAAAGAATATTGTTCATGAGAAGATACCTCGCGATAATCTTAATATTGTCGCGCAATCCTCTATATCTCTTAATCTAATACTTTTTGTATTTCTATGAGAATATTTTCAAATAAATGCTGTTTAAACCAACCTGCTGGAAAACCTATCGCTCCGGGATCATATTCTTGCCTCTATACCTTTACGTAAGAATATATGCTCAAATGCTTTTGAAAATTATTCTCCATGCATTGAAAGGAAAACATTTGGATCAAATATTAAAGTTTTGAATTATAAGTAAATGTATTGATGTAGATGGTGTTTACATTAAAAGAGAGTATTGCTATTGGGATCTGGATATGAGATATTATAGATTTCCATCAATTTGCCATGATGCTCACTACAATTAATATTTCTTATATACTGGTCGAGATCGCTAACATGTCACCACATATGTTCTGCCATAGAGTACACGTACCTGCAAATAAAATGGTGTCAGATATTGCACTACAATCTAACAACAAAAATGTCGAATTTATTAATATATACATAGACTCCATGCCCTGCATTTTGTTTTCTTCCCCGTAATCGATGAAACGCATGGTTACAAACTTTGTTAAAAGCTGGTGATCGAATGGTACTGATATAATTCTTCTCTCTGTGTGTCGGTGGTTCTTCCCGTGGCTTTCTTGGGTTCTTCCTCCACGAAATATACTGGCCGCCATGTATAGACTATCATGTGCCTATCGGTGACGGGGTAAAACTTTATTAGCATATTTTATAGTTGGCTTACCGATAGTCCAGTCTTAAGTGATATGAATAAAAATAAATCAGAAATTAGGGAGAGGGCATATTAAGAAACTAATCCATGCTACCATAAAGTCTCGTGAATACTGTACATTACGACGGCTGCATCGAGTAATTGGCTTGTGAATACGTACATATGGGTCACCTTGATGGAAATTAGGTCAGTTTCTACTGGCTATATAAAGAGAAACAGAGACAGATGGACAGACAGACAGACATAGACAGATAAAAAGAGATAGAGATGGGGAAGGTTTGCACTTTGTGTACATTTTACTTACCTGCCATTGTGAACAACCCTGCTAATACCGATACTGCTGTATTTTGCACTGTAAGACTGCTGACAATATTTCGTCGAAACACTCAACTTAGACCAATGTCAGATGGATCAATAGAAAAATTGTAGATTATTCGTATAAGGCACAGGTGTATCAGACGAAAAACGGCCGACGACAATATTGTCCAATTGTAGTACTTTCTTGGGGAGAGAGATATAAAGCTCAGACTGATTTGCATACAATACTGAAAGTCGCATTGCACAGTAAAGGGTTGGCTGATTGCTAGGTATTGAAATAAGAAATAACCGTCTGATCTCCAAATGTTCTGAAATCAAGAAACTCTCAATGTCTTTCTCTCTATCTCTCTCTCTCTCTCTCTCTCTCTCTCTCTCTATATATATATCTATATATATATATATATATATATATATATATATATATATATATATATATATCTTAAGACAGAAGCGAACACATAATCTGCCTCCCTCCTTCTCTCTCTCTCTCATAGACAGAAGCTAACACATAATCTCCTCTCTCTCTCTCTCTCTCTCTCACACACACACAAACACACGCACGCACTAACACATACATACCTATTCGCATGCAAAAAGACATAACAGCTTTCATGTTGAGAATCTTTGTAGTCCTTTTGACCAATGCCTGTTGAAATCCCTATATATAATTATATGTTAATTTAATGTCTGTTATAGAACCAGGCAGGCTTTAAATAAGCCTAGTTTTTGTTAAGGATCCCTGTTGCCATACGTAGTTTGGCTCTTTCACAAGTAATGTATACTTTGCCAAATGTAGCTATTTACTACGAAGTTGCTCTTCATAACAATATTTTTAACTCATAGACAGACACCAACCTTTGGCTAAATGTATGCTTAGTCACAATTTGTCTATTGGCTGTAATTTCTACCATCATCGTCTACATGTATGGCTCTTAGGCAGAAACCAAATTTTGGTTAAATGATAGCTTAGCCAAAATTTGGCTAATGTCTGCAATGCCTTTTTGTATAAGTCATATGGCTGTTAGAGACCAAATCTGGTTAACTGTATGAGTAGCCAAATCTGGCTATCCACTTCACTGTATTGTCCATAACATACATGTTTGACTTTCACGCAGAAACCAAATTTTGGTTAAATGTATGCTTAGTCAAAATTTGGCTAGTGTCTGGGGTGCCTTTTGTATAACCCAACATGGATATTAGAGACCAAAATCTGGCTAACCGTAGTATTACCCAAATTTGGTTATCTACTTCATTGTCTCTTTTCATAATGTACAAGTACGACTTTTATCCAGAAACCAAATTTTGAAAAATGTATGCCTATACCAAATTTGGACATTGGTTGGAATGTCTCTTTTTCATTACATATAGGTATGACTCTTAGGAACCAAAATTTGGCTAAATTTGACACGCTATTGTAATGTCCATTTTCATAACCTACATGTGTGGCTCTTGGGCAGTAAAATCACTTTTTTCTAAATGTATGCATGGAAACACAGTCTCCATTGACTAGACGGACTATCGGCATAATCTACAGGTATGTCTCAAAGAAATAAATTATATATAGGCTAAAAATAGTGTAACAGGTTTTACAATAATTTATGTTATTTCTACATTTAAACTTCTGTATACTGTATACTCATATGAATACAATGAATCCGATTTATGACATCTATTTTATTGCAAGTGGAGTTTGTGATAAACAGTAAAATCCTAGTCTAGTGATCTCCTGACCATAAATGTCATCATTTGTTTCCCATCCCCTTAACATTTTCTATACAGTGTGGCTGCAGTTGGTGACCAGCTGATCAATGTGACTCGCAGCTCACATGTAGCCTCAAGTATTGTGTATAGAGACCATGATTATATATGCAGAATGATTTTTATCCCGTCGCTGAATTAATCACATCCATTTTAAAAGACACACTAGAAATCTAACTGGGTAACTGATTTGAACAAGTGTTCATAATTACATTTGTTGCAAATTTGGTTGAGCCTTTGCAATCAAGCAATATGCTACATCTTACCTATCTCGTATATATCCATCTACCCAAAAAGCCATCCACCTATCTACACATGGTCAGCTACTTTGTTTTCTTTCTTTATGTCTGCCTGTCTCTGTCATCAGCTCCCCCCCTGCCTATCCTTCTCTCTCTCTCTCTCTTCTGCAGCATGCATTTATTTTAATCCTCGTATGACGCTTATTTGTATACAAGACACCTATATATAAAAAAAACATTTACTGTATGATTATTGTGTGGTCTTTATACAGACGTTTGACTATTTATTTTCAATACCATCATAATTTGACATATATGCAACATAGTATAGAAATTACGATGTAACCTGCTGATTTGACAAATGGCAGAAAACCATATTTAACCCAAAAATGTTCCCATGATGATAATTATTGTTTTGTTTAGCATAAATTCATAAGATAAATTATCTTTCTTACCCTCATTCCACCACCATTCCATTCAGATGTGGTACCAACCCTACTATGCATATATATTTATCAGAATACTGTCTAATCAAGGTATATACATTATCTTCCCAGCTGGAATCCGAAGAAAGCAAATGGGTAATCAAATTGATAATAAAATATATGGCCATTAAATATATATATTTTAAATGTAAATGTTGAACTTATGAAGGTTTAAGTTTTCAAGTAATGCTTTGTTACGTTATGCCATATAATGATGTGACAACTTAAACTATGCACATTTACTACTCATTACACTGGACCAGTGTGTTTCCTTATCTTTGAAAGTCATCACTTACTTGATTTAGACTTTGCGTGAGCCGATCATCTTTGAAACAGGAAAACTTTCCATATTCGGTTTGGATGTTTCCTTCACAGAAATATAGTGCAGCTAAAATGTATAATCTATTCGACCAGCAGCTTGCCATTTCCGTATATGCAAAGATTTGTTATTGTGGGTTTTAACGGCATTTTCAACGGAACATTAGCCATATCATGTCAAGGAAATAAGAGCTATGTGTCTTTCTCAATATACAACGAGAATGTGTAAGGTGGAAATAGATGAAGAGAAAAGCCTCAGATATATGTATCTAAAAACAACAACTTATTTTCCCTAGAAACTTGGAATGGCAAGTTAATCCCTTGCAATTCATATGATGTCAGGTATTTGAATATTTCATAAAAATGGATAGGAGGTGTTTATCGGAGTGAGAGTACGTAAGTCAGATAGAGTATATAGGAAGCATAATATCAACCATATGAACCGAAGATGCAGCATTGTAATTCCTTTTTTTAAAGAAAAAGTGCATTTACCTAAATATAAACACATAAGTTATAGTTTAGCTGACTTACTGCACCGTGCGTTTGTTGACAAATCTGTTTCATATACCTGTCGAAAGAAAGCTTTCAGATCTAACAGTAAAGGCGAACAAAATGATTATTTTGTTTCAAGTTCAAATGTACATTTCCATAATTATAATGTAAAATTGAATTTCTACATGACGATATTATTGTATCAAGCTTTTGTTCCGTTTGTTACCAGCATCAACAGTTCCATGTCAAAGATTACGTGTAAGTAATTAGCTGAGGTCCATATTTGGTGCTTTAAATGTACCTGGTAAAATGTTTGAATGTCTACACCCTCAAAAAGATATATTGTTCTATTATAATTATAAACTAATTGACGTGAATATATAGAGATGTTGTTTTACCCATCGGGAACATAATTACCATGCAAATAGTTTAGCTAGTTTTGTAAGTTATCAATAATGCATGGATGACCTAACTGCTGATAATTGTCATACTTCATTTTATCCTTTTATGTATCTTGTAATTGCTTCTTTTATTTGTTCCCTCTCCTTTTTTGTGACAGATATTTGATTGCAACTACCTCTAATTTAAACTTTGTGATCAATATGTTTCAATAAGTTTCTGACTGTCTTTTATATTTGTTTTTGTTTCTAAACCATCTGTTGTTTAAAACCTAATATTTCCATTTTCAAGTGTTCCCAATGGCTTTTTGTACTAAGTCATTTCTTCATACTCCAATAGTCCCATGTAGTCTGTACCTACCTTGTATTCCACCAGACCAACATAATGTGAAGAGAGTTCCTACAAATGAATCATAATTGACAATGCTGTTTTATTTTCAGTTGAGACTTGGAAATAAATTACTGATTAATACATTAACCTTTTGTAAAAACATCTTATTATAGCCTTTGAATTACCTCTTACTTTAATAAGATATGAATCTGTTTTAAAAAAAGGCGAGTTTTATGTCCAAACATCTTGGACACGTGATTGGTACCTGAAATAAAAATTGGTGATTACACGGTTGGACTTGTCATCAGCTGTTGATAATGAAGAATATATTAACGGGCCACATCACACCATCAATATTATTCTGATTTTGTCATATCAAAGGCTCTAAATAATCTCTTTTTTATTATTGGTCTGGGGTATATATTTGAACCAGTTTTAACTGTGGCTGCTAAGGTGCATGCCAATAAACCATGCTTTATTAGACCATAACCATATAACTCTGTGTGGAAATGTTAAAAGGTAACCATCAATTCTGCCTGCTGTTGAATCTTAATAGTAAAACTGATATTGATTTATCTCTGGAATTCCCAAAATGTTTAAGGTATATGTATAATTCGTCATTTTATTAACATTATTATATAATATAGTATTAGTATAAACAAATAAAGAATGAAGACACATAGTTTCACCAGACACATTAGTAGTTGTGTCATTTTTGAAATTTTTTTTTTGCACACTAGCATAATGAAATCTGTTTAAAGCAGACTAACCACACGCATTTTCAAATACGACTAACCTCTTTGATATGAAGGCTGAATCCGAAAAATAATTTTAAATGTTGCACATGAGAAGATGTCCTTTGTATGGAAATATGGCCAAAAATGCATGTTAAAATGGGTTTAAAATCAAATCATGCCTCCGAGTCATTTTTGTGACAAGTTCTATGTATATTCAAGTATATTGACAACATACTTCTTTTCATCAATCAATCATCCGCACATAAGCACATGCACATTAATGAATGTATGAGTGATTTAATTTACCCACTTGCAGGTTGCATTACGTTCAACTAATAGTGTTATCTCTGACACACTCTTTTGAGATTCCCATTGCATGAGAAATCTTTATATTATATACTTTGCTGTACGCTGACCCAAAAATGACAAGGTCTATTGCCAATATACGCATTGGTTAAAGCTCGTTTTCTGGAATATATATGTATGCACCTGCAACCACTAATACCTCTTGGTTATTAGTCTGATTCACAACTAATAAAAATCTTTATATTATATACTTTGCTGTACGCTGACCCAACAATGACAAGGTCTATTGCCAATATACGCATTGGTTAAAGCTCGTTTTCTGGAATATATATGTATGCACCTGCAACCACTAATACCTCTTGGTTATTAGTCTGATTCACAACTAATAAAAATCTATCATTATCAGAGAACAAGATTGAAGCATTAGTATTCTGAATCATAATGAAACAAACTTCACGTTGAAGAAGATTTGCAATCTTAATTGCACATCACATTTTCTTCAGAAACAAGAAGTTTCTGCTGGGAAGCAGGAAAGAAATAATTGTTGCGTCAAAGAATAAGACAAAGACAGAGAGATGTATTTTCTTTCAATGATGCTGTCTGTTTTAAATGATGCTATATATATCATTCTTTGTTATTGGCACTTTTTTCAAATTACCAATAAGAATGTTATCATTGAAGACATTGTGAAAAATATTTTATTCGACCTAGTTTAGAAAGATGACAAATATTTAACCCTTGAAGAGGCATATGCAGCCTGTTCATATAATCAAGCAAGAAGTACCTAAATCATGAAATGTATCATTATTTCTAAGTAAGGGACATGTCTCAGTATAAATATATCAAACAAAATGATTATTGATGTATTTTTAAAAAAAAATACTTTAAAACTGTTTTTGCTAATTGCCTTTATACAAGTTTGATCAACACTAAGTCCATCTTACTCAGCTGCTCCAAATTTGTAATTTATATCTGGATCTATAAAAATGACATACATATATCTTCAAATCCAGACTTACACATGTACCGTTTGCAACTTACATTTGTTAAATCGCCCTTTTTCTTTTTTCTTAAATAATCTCTTTCATGCATATATTATGTGATAGAACCGTGAGCTCCACTTATAAGAGTAGAATGTTGCTAAAACAGCAAAGTAAAATTAAAATAGGCATGTGATCTTATGTCATATTTAAGGATTTTATTTAACGTCTAAGAATTTGATTTCACCTGTACATACATGTATCATTTTTGTCCAAAAATGTGTTTCTTTTGCAGATCTGACACCACAGTTCCTTCTGATCAATCGTCATGTTTGATAGAATAAGCTTGGGACATAAAGTATTAGATATGATTGTTCAATTTATACATTTTAGTCATTCTGCTGCTTATAGCATTGATTTAAACAGTATAAAATTTACTTATACTTTTCTGTCACATCAGCCTATTCATTCTCCAATTCATCTTTTTTATGAAAATCATAAAATAACAACATTCTTATATTGTGTTTCGTCCTGGCTTTAGGGTGATTTGAGAAACACTAAGCTTGTATTTGATACAATCTTCAGCATCTCAAAATCGTGCCTTACACAATGTCAATCTAATGAAATCCAGTGCAGGCATATGAAGTAAGGACCTTTGATCTTGGAGTTTGATCACGTGACCTATTACTCTGACTTTTGGTACTAATGGTGATGAGTTGGAACTGCTGATTGTATGCTGATATGGGTTATCAGTTCTGATTTGTAGGAAGATGCATTGCTTGTCATAAGATACTGAGTATTGTAAAACAAAATATCTAATATTTAAGTGTCCAAAGTCAAAATGCTGATCTTTTTCTTTATGTGTAGACATCTCATCTCATCCCCAAAAGGAATCAAAATGGTAGTGTTAGGTTCTAATCACATACAATAAATCTCTAAAATTATTCCTCTTTCCTTCTCTTGATTTGGGAGTATCAAAAAAAACAGGGTATCATGACACATATGTGTGTGATGTACAATAACTTCGTCATCTAGACCTAATTTGGCAAGAATATGTAAAATTTATTTTCCTTGCGTGTCCATTTCCGTTTTGTTTTAACATACATAGGCCCATAGATATTTTTGAGATATTTAGTTCTAAATTTTTCAAACTTTATTACAAGTCAATGTATCTTTATCAGTTTCACGACCCATAATCAAACATAAATGTTATCAGCAATTCGTTAGCTTGGCTATAAGAATTATGTAGTACTCTCTAGCATCCATTGTAAAATGTATTTATTGTGCAGAAAACAAATTAAATAACCCACCTTGGTTATGAGAGTGTAGCCTTCAACAAGATGCATCCCTTCACCCAGTTTCATAATTTCATCTATAACAACATGCATACATGTGTAAAAAAAAAAACATGTGGTCATGAGGTAAATGCAAAGCTAACCGAATACAGTACAATGAGACATGTAGGTCACAGTAACTTCAATTGTAAGACTTGGCAAGATATCTAAACTTAAATTACAACATTTAGGCACTGAATCATGATATATGTATCACAGTTGCCTACTTTTGTGATGATGGTCTAGTACTAGTCTAGATGTATTCCGTCACCAAGTTGCACGATTCCTGGTATAATAGTATGTATACAAAATGCCCATACCTGAGCAAAATGCAAACCCTTGGTCAAGAACGTACAAATAATGTCCATCTATGTACAAAATTAGCCTCCTTAGCACACTCTTCTGAAGTTTGTTCAAAATGGTTGACTAGGACCTATCGAAGAAAGAATGTTTGAGATTATGTGAGGCTGTACATATGTATGTTCTTTTTCATGGGCAGATGTCGGAGGGGGGAGTACAGAAGCTCTCTTCTTCAAAGAGGCAAGCTAAAAGTGGATGTATGGCCTACATTGCCTATACATATTAACATGAATGGGCAAAATTCTGAAGGAAATACAGGGTGGACCATATTTTGGACCAAAAGTCCTTCATTACTACGCAAAATATCACTGTGAACAACTTCAACTTTTACAAACTTTTTTTCGAGGAACATAGATCACCCCATTATAGGTGCTAATATGAAATTAACACAAATTAAACCTTCACGTTTTCTGTGACAATATTTGTCTTATCAAGTTTTCCATTTGATTCATCATTCAATGTGATATAAAAGGCAAGTCTTTACGGTGTAGTTTCATGAATTACAGTTAAACCTTCACGACCAAATTTAATTTTTTAAGAAAAGTTTTCGGTTTGTTGAGGGTATCACAAATTTTAAAAAGATGTCTTTTCTATATAATTAGTTGTGCAAGCACAACATCATCAATACTAACACGAATTCTTAAGACAACCCCTCCCCCTCCCCCCCCCCAAAAAAAAAACAAGATTTAATTTTTTAAAAGCAGTGAAACGTTAATGTTCTCCATGTGATATCAGAGAAATTTAAATTTCACGTTGTCATGGTTACTTAAATATACCTTTTCTTTTTCTAATATCATTTGAGTAAATCTGACATTTACAATACTGTTTGATCGGTCTCCGTCGGCAAAGTATCAAAAGCAAGGCCATAGATCTGGTTATTAATGCCCATGATTTTTTTTTAAGATGTAAAGGAACGAATAGTATCAATTTCAATTTTAAACTAAACAAAAAAAAACATAATACTTCTTAATTGGTTTATCTACAGGTCTTTAGTTGTTAACAATTTACCTTAGACCCTTCTTTACAATGCATATGCTTCAAATTAATCAAATGTAGGCCATTCTTGTTGTGTATGTGAAGTATTGTTTTTACTTCGCATGCCCTTGGGACATTTATGGGTGTTCGATTTATTGACGAGCCTTCTACAGTATTTGCTAACCGTAAATAATCTGGTTCAGCATGTGTAAGGTGTGTGCTTTACTCAACACAAAACCACCGGACATTTATGGACCATAAATATCATTGATTTACGAAATGTAGCAGCTACAATACATTTCCAAGTTTGAAATGAGGTTTGTTTATAGGGGGAGGTAGTGTCAGGCAGAAATTTGGGACCAAAACTTGGTTGCGGTTTTCAGGAAAGAGGAGTTTCAGTTTACTGGAAAAAATATTATATTAAAGAAGAAAAGTTTGGGACTAAAAACAAATGTTGTTCTTAATGGAATTTTGATATACCAGATGTTTGATATTTACGGGGTAAAAGAAAAGAATATCGGTTCCTTGGATATTTAATACAATAATATAATAAAGATATAACATTCCTCTAGATATCTAATTCTCTTAAAATTTATAGTGGAAAGTATCAGGTTAATAGAGGTCAAGCTAGATGCTTTGTATTCATGTCCCAGGTTGCATACATTAAAAAATTTTGACATCCCATGTCCCCTAATTTTCTGAGAAGTTTTAGTAATTTCAAACATTTCAATGAACTTAGACCTTTCCATTATCTTTTCCCTTGATGTGTCTAATCAATGTTTTATTAATGCAGCAATAAAGTCCATCTCAGCAATCTCCGATTGTTATGTTTCATTTTGTTAATGAAAGCAAGGGGATTGTGATCACTGAATACAATAACCGGAGAAAGAGCCGAGGTAACATACATTTTAAAATATTGTAAAGCCAATAACAAAGCCAAACATTCCTTCCCAATTGTGGAATTATGTTTCTGGTGCTTGTTTAGAGTTTTAGAAAAAATAGAACACATGTTGATCCACACCATTTTCGTATTCATGAATCAATACTCCACCAAACCCTACATCACTTGCATCAACAGGCATTTTAAATAATTGGCTGAATTTGGTGCAGAAAGAACTGGTGCATTCTTAAGCATGGCATTGATTTTGCACGGGATTTCTGACACTGGTCAGACCAATGATACTTGGATTTCTTACTCAAGATATTTGCCACATGTTTGGCAAATATGGAAACATTTGAACATAATTTCCGATAATATCCAGCCATACCTACAATCGCATCAGCTGCTTTTTATAAACAGGCACAGGGAATTCAGAGATAGCCTTGACCTTTGCTTTTACAAGCTTAACTTGACCTTGTCCCACAATATGTCCTAAAAGTGCCACACATGCATGGCAAAACTCAGTTTTGCTCAAATTAATCGTCAGACTGCATCACTGAGTCGATCGAGGAATTTTCGAATGGTTTCCAAGTGATTTTCCCAGGTGTCGCTGTAGATGATGACGTCATCGATGTACACGTTACAGTTATCTAGACCAGATGGTATCATGTTCACAAGACGCTGGAATGTTCTCGGAGAATTTCTCATACCAAAAGGCATCACTTGGCCCACCTGGAGTTACAAATGCTGAAATTTCGTTTGCTCTTTCCGTGAGTGGAATTTCCCAAAATCCTTTTAAAAGGTCAAATTTTCAAATTTTGTCAATGTAATCATTCATTCGTGGCATTGGATATCAATCCGTTCTGGTGACACTTGTAAATTTTCTATAGTCAGTACACATACGGATTGTGCTATCTGG
Source organism: Margaritifera margaritifera (assembly GCA_029931535.1). Taxonomy (NCBI): domain Eukaryota; kingdom Metazoa; phylum Mollusca; class Bivalvia; order Unionida; family Margaritiferidae; genus Margaritifera; species Margaritifera margaritifera. The sequence continues at coordinate 3,792,499 of JAQPZY010001529.1, read as the reverse complement.
CTTATGCACAATAATACATGGTGAACTCCAGTTACCTTTACTTGGTTCTATGAAATCATTCTCCAGTAAATGCTGAATTTCTTTTTTCAAATATTTCTAAGAGGATTCACCCTTTAAGGATGCTGTTTGACAGGTTTAGAATCTACAATGTCAACGTCATGATATATTTTATTTGTTCTTGTAGGAATATCAGGAAACAAGTGATCATACTCATGTAGTAGCTGTATTAGTTCATTTCTTTCCTTTTGTTGCAGATGTGACAATTTCTTGTCCGGATTGTTTAATATTTCTGAATTTCGAAGTTTGGTTAAACCAAAGTCACTACAGTTAGATTGTATTTGATTGTTTACATCCTCGCTTTGTGGGACAGGTACAACTAAACTGATTGAATAATTAACTGTGCCATCTCTGTCAAAATACTCCATTAACATATGTATGTGACAAAGCTTTTTCTGTTTTCGCCTACCGGGAGTGTTAATTATATAATGTAAGGCATATACGTTCTTGTCAACTGTATAAGGAACATAACATTTAGTCCAAAGGTTTTTTTTTAGGTATGGGCAAGAGAGCCAGAGCTTTATCACCAGGCTCAAAACTCCTTTCCTGTGTATTTCTGTCATACCTTAATTTCATATTTGACTGAGTAGAGTAAAGATTAGTTCTTACTACTTCACAAGCCTTTGTCAAATTACATTTCAAATCAGAGATATAGTCAAGAAGATAATCGCTGAATCTTCATTTGAAAGAAGTTTCTCTTTCAAAAACTTCAATTGTCCACGGACAGGATGTCCAAACACCAGTTCAAAAGGACTAACACCCAATGATTCTTGAACTGATTTCCTAACAGCAAACAACAACAAATGAACACCCTCATCCCAATCATTTCCTGTATCAAAGAAATTTGACAGAATCATATTCTTCAAAGTTTTATGAAATCTTTCCAAAGCACCTTTACTTTCAGTGTAATAGGCAGAAGATTTAAACTGCTGAATGCACAATTCATGCATAACTTATTGGAAAATTCCAGACATAAAATTTGACCCTTGATCAGACTGGACAGATTTAGGAAGGCCAACAAGTGTAAACAACTTTACCAAAGCTTTTACAATAGTTTTAGTTTTAAAATTTCTCAAAAGAATTGCCTCTGGAAATCTTGTAGACGCACACATTATGGTCAACAAATATTTGTTGCCTGACTTGGTCATAGGTAAGGAACCGTCATAGTCTATAATCATTCTGCTAAATGGTTCGTGAAATGCTGGAATAGGTTGCAGATGAGCCTTATGTATCTTCTGATTGGGTTTATCTACCATTTAACAAGTTTGGCAAGATCTACAGTATTTAGAAATATCACTTCTAAGTTTTGGCCAATAAAAATGATTCAAGATCTTGTGATAAGTCTTTTTTTGACTCCTAAATGACCACTCAAGAGATTTCTTTGGCTAGACTAAGAATTTCCTAACCATATGACCTCGGAACGACAATATGATAACTCACGGACCACTTGTCACCTATCGGGTACCTCAGGTGGTCTTCATTTTCTCATAAAGACTCCATTTTTCACAAAGTAACAATCTGGGACTTGTGTGGCTTCCGTTTCACTAATAGCCCTCTGATACAAACAGGATATATCAGGGTGGTGTTTCTGTTCGCTACGATTGATTGTCTTGTGTCACCCTGATTAGACTAGAGAGAATGAGTTGTAAAAAGTGGATCCCTGTGATCAATATATTTCGATTGATCAATATCAGGAGAGAAAGTGGCCTCATCAAAAGACTGACCAATAAATTTGTCATCTAAAAGAATAATTTCCTCGTCAACATCATTCTCAAGAGCTCTATTTCTCAAAGCTCTGGTAACTGCACAAATAAGACACGAATCAGGGATTTCAATCTCGATAGGATCAACTCTTTTATCCAAACAACTCTTGTCAGTTACAATTTAATTAATCACGACCTTATCTCCAGCTAGGTTATTGCCTAGTAACGAATGGATACATTCTATAGGTAAAAAAGTCACTTGCCCCAACAGTCACAGGTCCACAAACTAAGTATGATGCCAAATTGACAAAATGGAGATCAACATTTACAAACCTCACTTTACTCCCAGAATAAGAACACTTTCACTCGAAGAAGATGTATTAGGCAAAGGCAGAGTACCTGATAACAAACAATAATGAGAACCTCATGTGTCCCTTAATATTTTAATAGGGATAGGTTTGGCAGAATCACTAATAAGTGATGTAGAACCATCTGACATGAATTGTTCATAAGTCTCCAAAATAATAATCAGACTGGTGTTTGTCTGACCCAACAATTGTATTGCTTTCAATACGAGACCGTGACCTTGATCTCTTTGAACTAATAGCATTTGGAATAGCTCTGTCTTTATAATGTTGCTTATTTTTCAGACTGTAGCAATCAAAACTGACGCACCCTTTGTTTTTACAGTCTTATCAAATCTTATCAAATGTTTGATTTCTAACAGTTGTACTGTTATGAAATTTGAAGAACTCGTTTGAGACTGAAATGATTTTTTTACAAGAAATCTGCTGAGAGGAAGACTTACTAACTAATAAATCTTTGTGAGTTAAGGAATAATCATCAGCCATACGAGCAGCATTTGCCAAAGTCTCCACGTTCTGCTCGTCAAGATAGGTATTGACATTAATATGGATGCACCTCATGAACCCTTCAATTAATACGAGCTGTCTGCCATTATCGTAATCTTGATCAATCTTCTTGGCTGAGCAGCACCTATCAAATAGTTATTGTTTTTTTCCCATGCAAATTTGATATGAGTTTGTCCAGTTACTTTTCTACAATTTCTAAACCTTTGTCGATACCAACTCATAAACCTTCAAGATGTAATCCTTAGCCACATCATAATCAGTACTTTGTTGTACCGACAGTGAAGTGTAGACTTCACGTGCTTTGCCAGTAAGTATACTTGGTAGTAACAAAGCCTAATGCACTATGGGCCATTTCAAGTTTTCAGCAATTTTCTCAAAGTGAAGAAAGTATTTATCTACTTGCTTTTCCTGAAATGGGGATACCAACCTAATATATCTGGTGACATCAAAACCTGAACTTGTGTGTAAGGGGGATGAGAGTCCTCCGCTTGCCAGTTCCAATTCTTTTTTTCTATATTGAATTTTCCATTCTTCTCCTCTCTCTCTCTCCCTCCCTCTCTCTCTCTCTCTCTCTCTCTCTCTCCCTCCCTCTCTCTCTCTCTCTCTCAGCAACTGCATTTCCCTCTCCTTCATTTCCCTCTCCCTCTTCTCTCTCTCAATCTGCATTTCTCTTTCCTTCATCCCTCTCTCTCTCTCTCTCTCTCTCTCTCTCTCTCTCTCTCTTTCTCTCTCTCTCTCTCTCTCTCTCTCTCTGCATTTGCATTGCCTTCTCTTCTTTCTCTTTTTGAATTTGTATTTCCATCATTTCGCTCTGAAACTGAAGCTTTCTTAATTCCAATTCCATCTGGGTTTTTTTTTTAGCTGTAATTACCTCTATTTCCTATCAAAACCAGATAGAGACTTTTCAATCAAGCCCAAAGAACTATTATCCAAAATTTCTGTTGCCACCAAATACTGAATCAAAATATTCCTTAATTCTTGCTTTGTTAAAGATGAGTTCGCTTCAGAAAGATCGTAATGATTGGCAAGCTCAAGCATATCATCCTTTGTTTTAGACTCTAACCACTCCTGAGTAGGATTTGAAACGAAATTCGCAACAGTAGATGACATTGTGAATCCTTTATGATTTCACTGACGATTTCTCAAATGTGTGAAATAAAAACTTTACCAAGGACAATGAAAATTTCGAAACTAAGGCAATTTAAATTTCAAAGGCAATTTTTAATATCTCTGAAATGTTTTAAACAAATTCAGATCCCGGACGAACCCCCAATTTCTGTTACAACTCTAGGTCTTAAAATATATAACAAAAATAAAGTAAAACCAACAACAAGCAATTTAATTCCAGACGATAAAATTGAAAACTCAAAAGATGCAATTGTGAGTTAAATTCCAAAAAGTTGTAAATGTCCTAATCACAAGTCCAACAAATAATATAATGTTCTGAATAAATTCCAATAGCCTTGAGTATCCTGATGTATAACAAAGATGAAATCCAGAATTTATTTGAATGAGTTCACATAAATTTCAAAATCATGTATTAATCCAAAAGTCAATGAGCGTTTTAGTCATTCTAATGAATATTTGAAATAAATTATTCCTCTCAAACAATATCTGATTTCAACATCTTTAGAACCGGAATTCTAGAACAGGAATGAATTTGTTTACCAAAATCTGTACATAAATACACATGCCTACATGACCTTTGTCACATCTGAATATGGTAAATCTAAGGGAAACATACTGACCTACCTGCCACATGTCACAACTTACAAGCATGGACACAAGAAAAGAATGTATTTTCAAATAACCATACATTAACAAAAGGTAAGTGTGTAAACATCATACATAAAACAATAGTGATAGGAAACTCAGGATACAATCATGATGTACAAACAAATAAATCCACGATACGTCACACGTAAGAAGTACATAAAACTGCTATTGAAAATGCGTGCAAAGTTCTTGTAGAGTTGTACTAATATTGCGTAAGTATCCAATATGAATGTAAGGTCAAAACAGCCTGTTTGCAGTGAGGTTTCACACATGTAAATCTGTTGAATAAAAGCAATTGATATACAACATTTGTATTGTTCAATGAATTATATCCGACCCTTTTATATCATACTTAGTGTTAAAGACAGGTGAGAACAGTTGAGCAACTCATCACAGATCCTGATATAGCAACATGAATTACGACAAACCTAATTAGGAAGATAACTACATGTAACTTAAATAGACAGAAGTCATACATCAGTCACAATAAAAAAACATTTCATTACAGCAATGTGTCTTTCATTATCAAAATCGCAAGATTTGCGACAATATGTACAAGCAATTATTAAACTAATGTATGAATTCAAAGTGCTTTTACAGGTATATGCTTGCTCCCATTAATGATTTGATAACTTTGATTTGCATATAATGCATTATGCTTGAGTCCATAGTTCTATAGTGAAGGAAGTCTCATGTAAACAAGACACAAATTTACGAACACATCAAACACCAATCTGTCAACAAGTTCAGTGGTGACAATCAGGCACTGTTACACTTTATTCTTTCTAAATTTAAACAGGTTTTTATTGATGGTAAAAACGCACAGAATGTTGTACGGAGCCAGCCTATGTATCCTAACTGTATTAGACATTCCTACGCGGATTGTCTTTTTAAGTAAGTGTTGCATAGAATGCGACCTGGGAATCAGAAAACTTTTTAAAAACTTTCTTCGCGTTCTCTGCACAATAACAGTCAGCGACACAAACATGACCTGATTAAGGTTAAGAGGGGCCTAAGAGTAATAGGAGGGAAGGGCCTAAGAATTGTACAGTGGTGCAATTTGTGTCGCTAATGTTTTCAATTTGTACAAAGCAATATCTAATGAGACAAAACATTTTCGGTTGCCGCGCTACCGTCGGTTAGCTGTTACTTCAATATGGAATGGAAGGCCTAAAGAAGGGCCTACAAATATGCGGGCCTAAGGCAATAGCATTAATAGGTTAATCCGGCCCTGGATACATAACACCTTTGCAAAGTAGTTTATATTGCCATATGTATAATTTAAGTTACCTGGAATGTGAGCTGTGAGAGTAGTGTAACAATCAAATGTATCTTTCTCATTATTAGCGTCAAAACATTAAAAAGATAAACTCTTTGTAAGTATTATTAGAAAATTACCCCCATCCACTAACTCTATACATACATGTACCATCATAGATCAGATTGACTCCTGTATTTTAATTCTAGAATTACAGAACGTCAAGGCCGTTACACCAGCCGTCACTGCTGAAGCTGTATCTAGGGACTTCAATGAAATTAGATATGTTGTGTTTTGTTTTTATTTTGTATTTTTTATGTGTAGTATACTAATATTATTTGTGTTGAGATTGATATAAAACACTTTACAGAATACAATAGAAATAATGTTGTATGAATCATCGATTTATTCATCTAAAGCGGCTTGAAAAAGACCAAGTCAATATGAAATACATAGTATGGTAAACACAAACATTCGATCATATTTGCAACATTTAATTTGCAGGTATTGGCGAGAGAGAGAGAGAGAGATGTATAATACAACAAAGGAATTACTCTTTTTATCAACAAAACTAGTCATTGACGATCAGACCAGTTTCCTGCCATCAACGCTAAAATACAGCTAACTGATATGATTTCCAGAGCGGTGCACTATTCAAAAACTTGCTATGTCACAGGAAAGTCGAAATTGCATGACAATTAGCCAATAAATCAATCAAACAATCAATCATAATACCACATACTCAAATAATGATGTCATTGCCATAAAGATGTGAAAAGAGTTGTAAATAAAACCCTTGTGGAGGTTACAGTTACTTAATACTAGTATTATTAAGTAGCAGTCGTATCTAGTATTTAAATTCGTTCGTTTTCTTTGTCAAAGTTTTCACGTCATATAATTGGCGTACATGAAGTTCCTCTCCAATCAAACGGTTTTATACTACAGGTGAAGCAAAGCTACAGAGTTAGGTATCTTTTTCTGACAGGGCAGCGGTTTACTTTCGAAGAATTTAATTTTGAAAGCTTTTATATATTTTTTGTTTAAATTCTTAAGTTTTCAAAATTATAAATAAATGTGTAAGGTACGTTCCAGATATTCATGCACAATATTGGTGTTAGTTTGTGTTTCAGATCTTGTCAATTACACTACATTGGTTATAGCATATCTCGGGCTTTCGTTAAAAAAAGTTCAAATCGACCAACTGTACAAAACACACTACAGCGAGACCATTCAGAACATGAATTACAACGACATTCCTAACTTCAAGAGTTGATGCACTGTTTATATTCATTGCCGGTACACTGATAATGTGCAGGCACTATATCACTCACTTATCCCTAGTCATGCCTCAGGTGGCACATAAGGCTTCGACAAGAAAGTGCCACTGCTGACGGTCTGCAGCCCTACGTGTGATGGTGTTCATGTCAGTCCTCTTTCCTTCGTCTCTTTCTCCATAGTCACCCTCCATGTCTTTTTGGGCCGACTCCTCTCTTTCGTCTCTCGTCCGGAGTCCAGCGGTGGGCTGCCCTGTGTGGTGCATCCAGTGACATTCGGAATACATGTTCCAGCCATCGTTATCTTCTTTACTTCAGAATCTGGACAAAAAATCTTGATTCTGTCCTTTGATGAAGATTTTCATTTGTGATCCGGTTTAGCCAGAAGATGCCAAGAATCCTTCCCATGATATTTGTTTTGGAAGATTTCAAACCTTTGTGCTATTCTTGATGGTAGCTTTCAGCATATAGAGCCATACATTAGCACTTCGGTAAATCCTCAACTTGGTCTTGAGTCCAAGTTATTTAGACCTCCATATGTATTTCAAGGACATTCTATAATTCTGAACGAAATTTTGGTTCGGTTTGGTGTTTGCCTCCTCATAATAATCATGACAAAATTTATTATTAATGGTTAATTGATTCGATTGCCGAATACTCCTATGTGCAGTGAGAAGCTTACAGACATTAGTAATTAATAGGTGTTCATGGATGTATGGTGAAAATTCATACATATGAAGTATCAAATTTGAGTGGGTATAAAAACTGAAAAAAAAATTTCATTTCTTATTTTAGAGAAAGCTTAGAGATATAGAAAATATTAAGTCTGCAATGTTTACACAAATTTCTAAACGTGTATACTATACAATAGCCAAAACGATGCTGTCTAATCGAACCGATTGGAAACTTAACCTTTCCTCCAGTCTGTACGTTAGGTTTATATCTGACCATTATTTATATGGAAGCCTTTGACTGATCTGTATAACTTTGAAAATTTAGTATCTATCAAGTTTTCCACGTTCACAAATCAGTTGGCATACACATTTAACTGCAGGTAAAAGAAAGAAAGAACAATTCATCTGTACTAGAAACTGCCGAGACATTCGTGTGGCATAAATGACTATGCAAATTTCCCCAGAGAACAGCTGCATAAACCTTTGAAGAGTTGACTAACAAATTAATATATTCTTATTCACCCTTCAAAGGGTCTATATATATATATGTATATATATATATATATATATATATATATATATATATATATATATATATTGTACGTTTGCGTCATAGATTTCCAAGATATATACATTTCACGGGCACATTTTGCCTACAAAGAAAATAATGAATCTTGTGTGGTCCAATCTCATGTAACCGTAACATTGACTTGTAAGAAAGGCCTTTCTTGAATATATATATGACACTTTAGGTAAACCAACTTTAGGATCGTTGTGATATTGTTTCGTACTGCAACATAGGTGTATATGACATCATCACTGATCACCATTGCTTTCGTACGAAAAGTTTTATTTTTAAGAAAACGTACCACACTATATATGTTGCATGGATAGACCGGTAGGTTTCCTACGAGCAGTTTTATCAAAATTAAAGGTGTTATAGTTTTGGGTAGACTTGTTACCGGAAAAATAAGTGAAATTTCAAAGCTATTATATGATATTTTGTTACACTACGGTGCTTCTGGTATATGCAATTTTATATGGCTTTGTTTAATACGCCAAGATGCGACGTCCTGATGTCAAAAAGGACGCAACAGATAACAGGTTCACACTCACACCATGACGTGATGCGTCCTTGATGATTGAATAATTTTTAATCACAGTTTGGTGTAAATGCCATTTTAGAGCAAGATGATATACTGTAGCATTAGACCATTCTTAATGATCACGGTAGAGAGTTTAATGCAGTTAAACTACTATTCATTGCAAGAATTTCCTTTAGCGTCATTATAACAGTTGTTTATATCACAATAACATCTCTCAAAAATAAGACGCACCAACCTTTTTTTATACTTTTTATTATATAGAAAGCATTGATTGTTTCTATCGCCATCTGTAGAGAAAAAACGAGGCAATGCCTCACTTAGCCTGCCTATGATTGAAGTGTCCTGTTCGACATTGCATGTATCACAATCTAAGGTTCGTTACATAAAAATAATACTAACAAAAGCAATCAGCTCATCATTGGAAATGTTTCAACCTTGCACACACACCAGCCACGATCAACCACACCTTACAAAGGTTGATCGAAACATGTGCAAGGTTTATAGAACTTCCTACTTTTCAAAAATCAGCGTTTCTTCTACTGTGATATCAATGTTTGACAAATTTGGCTATCCATAAAAATGTATTATTTCCAAGTATCCTAACAGTTCCGAAATATTCTCTCATTATGTAGCAAACGTCGTCAGGTATACACGGTATTTGTAATCTACCGTAATCGATAAATCGAGTCCTATGTTTGTATGGTCAGTCTCTTGACTTTTTGAGTACTAACTAAATATAGATGTTACAAAATGTGTTGTGCCACTCTTCATGCCACCTTTAAAAGACATTCGGGATTTTACTTCGATTAACATAACATATTAAATTTATGCCTCATAAAGCTGCATCACCTGTCATATAGCGAACGGAGATTTACTGCGAATAAAGAATGTCTGACGCAATCTTATAATCACACCACCACCAGGCGACTTACGGATTGCAAGCGATTTTCTTTGTTTGGAAATGTAGCAATGATTGATTCTTAATATGTTAAAGGACATTTGTAACTAGCATTTCTGTATGTTTATAAGAGTGGAAATAATAGTAACACCCTAAAAAAACATTTTTCTTAATTTATTCATTTAATTTTTAAAAAAACAAGCACACCAAATGCCTTGCCGAAATTAGTGTGAGTTCTTAGCAAAAATGGCAAATCAGTTACAGCAGGGGTGTCAAACTCATTTGATATGGCGGGTCAGATGTGATATAGATAATTATAAATAATAGTAAATAGTAAAAATTAATAATAAGTCTGGCGGGCCGTATGTTTGACACCCCTGAGTTACAGTGTACAGTAATTGTTTCATTCAGTCGATATATCCGGCTTAGATATCGGTCAACAGCTAGCGCTGCGATATTTATAATATTGTTTTGTTAATAGTATTTTTGTTTCGGAGTAACTTGACGTTCCTTTTACTATTACAGAAGTCCACTTCAAATACTCCATAGTTGTTCATAATAATGTGACTTCGTGCATTTTTGTAGGTATCAGATTTATTCCTTTTGCAAAAGATTACTTTTCGTCAGTGTATACATTCATGCATCTTCCTCTGATTGTGATGGGGTGCTATAATATTCATATTTGTTTGGTCTTATATTTACAGTTTGAAGCAACTGCGGAATCCACGAAAACTGGTACCATATGAATAATAGTCAATTCAGTACAAGACTTCCTGGCAGGTTTTAGGGGGAAACTCTTTGCACTTGCTTAAGGCTTCGTAGTTATTCTTAAAAAAAAAAGAAAAAAAAAATTTTTTTTTTTTTTTAAATTTTAAAAAAATTGCAGCCCTGCGGTTCATGGACTAACATTATGCGAGAGAGAGAGAGAGAGAGAGAGAGAGAGAGAGAGAGAGAGAGAGAGAGAGAATAGTATGTGTTATTCTATGTTAGGCTTGACGAATTCGCGGAGTGCGTACAAATCTTTTGAGGTGAACATAAATGGCACTTCATAATTTTCCCCCATGCATTTATAATGATCTCAAATGACCCTCATTATTGAGGTAAAATCACGGCCGCGACCAGAAGCTACCGAGGTGACAAGATGTCGGGTGAAAAGGCGAATTACGCCGCGTGCAATACATAAACAATACAAGGCAACTTCGAAGGATAAGATTTTATGTCTTTCATTTTGACTTATCAGAACTCTTAGATAATCAGAATGTAATTACCGATTACATAGCTCGCCTCTACGAAGCTTTTCGTAGTCTCATTCTGCCATGCCGAAAATCAGTTAATGCCAAAACGATCGTGACCTACAGAGTATTGCCCATTGTGACAGCGCATCCAATACATGAAACAATAATTTTTAAAAAAACATTCCTTTCTGTGACATGAAATCAGAGGAACCATAATGAGTTGATAAAAGCCAAGGTATATTTGTTCTGCTTGTCTTTCTTCTGCTTTTATTTTCTTAAATCATTGTTAATAAAATCATCTTCATAAACTGTTGTTACTGTCCTCCCTAGAAGCCAGATTTTACCGGGTGGAAATCACAGACTGTCAGTACTCCTTGAGTGACAACCAGTATGACCACAATTACAAGCATGGTTCATACATCGGTAATTATCTTGATTAGCCACTGCAGCTGAAATGCATACAGTCCACTCTTCTAAAACCTACTCATTGACGTGTACAATACACATTTTACCTGCTGAGAGTAACCTATCACAGTATAAATTTCTAGTCATATAAATGGAAAGTTTACCAGCGAATAAACATATTTATTTTTACTTTCAAACTCACTGTCATAAAGGTGCTTCTGTGAAGGCTAGTATGTATAAAGCATGCAGAAAGATATGTCGTCATGAGCTAAACACAACTAATTAATTATGTTTTAACTTAGCAACACGTAAGACGTAGATCACAGTGTATGATAATGTTTTTGTTTTTTGTTTTTTTATTTCACAGAAGTTAAATAATTACATACGTTCAACAATACATGTAGCGGTTTTAACTTATATATTTCTTTTTAACTCTAAGCAATATCATCTTATTTTATTTTATAATATTTTAGCAGCACTATTGACCGTTTATATGTATATTTTCACGTCATTCTATATTTACACCATTCTAGCAACCGGATCAGATATCGGGAAAATTTAAACTCGTGCCGATCTTTGGAATTTAACATTATGTATGATCGCAAAAGACCAAATAATGAAATTTACACGCACAATTTCCGAAAATCGGCCAATGGCGAATATTTGGCAACATAATTTTTTCTCCATATCTCGTAGCATTTCTTAAATCTGAATCTGTGCAAAAAACATGTCAGAATTATATCGATTATCCAGCCTATATTTTAATATGACGCATTAGTTTTTAATTCTTTGGTACATTTAACATTTGTAGTAAATATGAGGAAAAATATACAATCCAAATACGATAAACGGAATAACAATAAAACAAAGTCAGCTCGTGATTTTATGAATGACATAATGGTTTCAGATTATGTGAAACAGGTTAGAGTCATGTAGAAACTTTACTGATGGTGAAAACGTACACCTGAAATATCACAACATATATTGTTATATATGGGCTTATTTATGCATACCATTATGTACATCTAAGTTAATGTATGGAACTACAAGGCCGTCACCTTGCTGTATGAAGTAACAATTAACAATTATTACCTAGACAAGCAATAATCATAATGCGGTTGTCCTTTGATTCTGTGAAGAGTTAATAACCTGTATGATGTTTAAAAATAGACTACAAATACACTGAGTACACTAACTTCCTGAATCTGAACTATTTACGTAATACCTAATAATGTTTGCCTTGATTTCCATTTTGCAGGATACAGTGAGTCTTCCTTGTCTGTGATGTAACACTGTCTACAGTATCAATGTTGTTTTTGTTTTTAAATGATAGCATTAGTTCTTAGCTTTAATTGATGCTTCAAACTACGTACATATGCCACTATTGTCCGTGATGTTCTATTTTCTACCGTCTACACGTTTTGTGTCAATAGTTATGTTCGTTCTTAGTTTAATTGACCTTTCAGACTGTTTGTGTAAATATGTCCTGATTGTCTATGTTCTACCATTTTCTCTCCAGTCACCACGTTTTAGTCAAACAGTGAGTATTCGGTTTAATTTATTGCTGATACTGTTTATGTAAATATGACCTTACTACCCGTGATGAACCATTGTTTACAGACGTGTTTTTGTAACTTATTATGTGCGTCTTTAATTGTACATGATAGTACAGACTATCAGTATAAACACGTAAAACCATGTTTAGGCACAGGAAATATCTTTATTTGTAAACGCAGCGAGATAGACTTGCCCAGTATTGAAATAACCCTACTATGTTTTGGAAAAATGTCAAAATATGTACATGTAATAATATAACAAGAAACAGTACTCATATTACTGGAAATCAGTGGTTCGATTATTTTAGCAATTTAGTAGCTGGAGATGTCGAAGCTTCTGCAAGCTGTGATGCAGAAAGCAAAATTGAAATTAATCGTAAGTGGTGTGAAATTTTGGATGAACAATTGCTACATGATAAATTGTATGCAGTATTAAAAGCATTGCTTCATGGAAATCTAACGGACCAGATGGCTTGGTAATTGAGATGTTTAAAGACGCTTGCATGGATCTTGCACCTTTCTCACTGATTCCGTTTAAAAAAATGTTTGACTTTGGTATATTTCCAAAGGAATGAGCAAAAGCATAATGTATCCATTATATAAGAAAGGCTTATGTCAAGATCTCAACAGTTACAGAGGTATTTCGTTAAACGATGCATTGTGTACAACTTTTACAAAGTTGAATACAAGAGTAAGTATTATTCATGAGTCAGAAACAGGATTTTGCACAAGAAATTCCACAGCAGACACTATATTTATCCTACAATCAATTGTACAAAAGTATTTCTCAAAGAAGGGTGGTAGATTGAAATATGTATTTGTTGATTTGTCCAAAGTTTTCAGGTCGTGCCATATTTTATATGAAACTGTGCGTCTCGTTGCCGAAAAAAGGTATTCATGGTATTTTCATGTATATACTTAAATCAAGATATGTTAGTTCGAAATCGTGTGTTAAAACTCCTAAACATTTAACTGATTATTTTTCTGTAAAGTAGGTACGAGACAAAGTTGTGGTTCTTAGTGCAATTGTATCATTTTTGTTCATTAATGATCGTATTGGAGCGATACGTATAAAATGTTTTCATGGCATCTTAATAAATTAAACATATATGTTATATGTGTTCTTGTGTATACAGATGATGTTCTAAACTGTGCTGAACCAGACACAAATACATTATAGATAAATTTAACAAAATGCAGGTATAAAAATCAATCTACATAAAACATAAAACAAAAATAATTGTTTTTATAAATGGTGGAATGTTGAGGGAGAATGAACAGTGGCACTGTTTTAGAGGTCATTTGATTGAATGTGTCTTTTTGTATAAATATATGGGTTTAGTTTTTATCCGCAAACTGATATGGAGCACAGTCAAACATGCATTGGCTGCCCAGGGTCATAAATCTATTTACTGCATTTTTTAGATATCAGCGTAAGTTTGGCTGCGTTAGTAGTTTTTATATTTTAGACCTTTCGATAGCTTGGTTAAGCTAATTAATATGTGCTTTGGTTCAGAAGCCTTCGGCTACGAATATTTAGAAGTAAGTGAAAAGTACAATACAAGTTTTATAAACGACACCTTAATCTCTCAACGTCAATGAATATTGCTTATGCAGTTACAGAAAGTGGCAGATGCCAACTATGTGTTACCTATTATTGATGGTGTATTTAACTTTGGCTACGTTTAAATTCACATGGATCAAAACATGTATTTTTTTATTTGTTATGTGATGTTAAAGCATCTTGATGAAAATAATTGTATTACATTGGCAACAAAAGTGAATACATTAATATATTCATATTGGTTTGGTTTCGTATGGATTGAGCAAATTGTTGGACATTTTAATATGTTCGTATACATATTTGAACAAAGAGTGATTCATTGTATGGTACAAAAATAGCATAGTGATGTTATGGGTTCAACACGAGGAACTTACAATGTTTTAAATCTTTGATAAATCATGGACAGTTTTTATCTATAAGACTTTCATTAAAATTTAGAAATGCAATTTTTAGATTTTGATGTTCCAGTCATAATTTAGCAATAACGACAAGTCGACATCATTGTTTAGATACATCTGATAGCATCTGCCCATATTGTGAAAAGAATGGGTTAAGACTTGTAGAAGATGAGCATCATTTCTTTTAATACGTAACGTATACCGGGATCTCGGGAGAAAAATATTTACATAAAAGATGGCTTAAAAACAGATCATTCACAAGTTTTGTTAATCATTTATCCGCAGTTAATCCTATTAACTTAACTAGTGTAGCTACTTTTCTGTACTATGCATTCATAAGAAGAGAAAGTTCATGATGTGTACTCTGATCTAATACATATATCTAGTTATATTACCGGTTGAATGTATGCGCTCTTTTCAACGATATATTAAGCTGTTTTATATGCATTTTGGAGCGGTGGCCTGAAATACTGAATAAATGTGTTGTATTGCAAACCTGTGCATTCAATCATCGGTAGAAGTGGACACACAAACGTGATTTTTAATAAATATTACAAAAAATTACTACAATCAAAATAGAATGAACGCAATAAGAATAACAAACATGGTTCAGCTTGTGTTATCATGATTAATTTAATGGTTTCATATTTTCTGAAATAGGATGATACTATAAATTTAACAACACATGAAATATCACAAAATACGTTTTGATACATGAGCTTATTTATGCACTCCATGTATGTAAAAGTATAGATTTGCCAGGCTGCCACCTTGCTGTATGAGGTAGCGATTAGCAATGTATGTGTTACCTAGGGAAGGAATAACCATAATACGATCATCCTTTGATTCTGGAAAGGGTCAAGGATCCGTCGGGCATTTAAGAAAAGAACCATAAGTGATCTATCGCCAGAGAAGACAATAACTACGCCGTACTTGTTAGCATAATACACCATATAACATCAAACTATTTTATGTTGACACTTATCCAGTGTGAATTGGTGTTAACAGTTTAGTGCCTACATACAAATTTTAATGTAATATTATGAAAAATGTTCAAGTTAGTACGATTTGAATTTGTATATACTATCTGGTGGCAGTCGGATAATTGACTGATGTTCAAGTTAGTACGATTTGAGTTTGTACATACTATCTGGTGGCAGTCGGATAATTGACTGATGTTCAAGTTAGTACGATTTGAATTTGTACATACTATCTGGTGGCAGTCGGATAATTGACTGATGTTCAAGTTAGTACGATTTGAGTTTGTACATACTATCTGGTGGCAGTCGGATAATTGACTGATGTTCAAGTTAGTACGATTTGAGTTTGTACATACTATCTGGTGGCAGTCGGATAATTGACTGATGTTCAAGTTAGTACGATTTGAGTTTGTACATACTATCTGGTGGCAGTCGGATAATTGACTGATGTTCAAGTTAGTACGATTTGAGTTTGTACATACTATCTGGTGGCAGTCGGATAATTGACTGATGTTCAAGTTAGTACGATTTGAGTTTGTACATACTATCTGGTGGCAGTCGGATAATTGACTGATGTTCAAGTTAGTACGATTTGAGTTTGTACATACTATCTGGTGGCAGTCGGATAATTGACTGACGTTCAAGTTAGTACGATTTGAATTTGTACATACTATCTGGTGGCAGTCGGATAATTGACTGATGTTCAAGTTAGTACGATTTGAGTTTGTACATACTATCTGGTGGCAGTCGGATAATTGACTGATGTTCAAGTTAGTACGATTTGAGTTTGTACATACTATCTGGTGGCAGTCGGATAATTGACTGATGTTCAAGTTAGTACGATTTGAATTTGTACATACTATCTGGTGGCAGTCGGATAATTGACTGATGTTCAAGTTAGTACGATTTGAGTTTGTACATACTATCTGGTGGCAGTCGGATAATTGACTGATGTTCAAGTTAGTACGATTTGAGTTTGTACATACTATCTGGTGGCAGTCGGATAATTGACTGATGTTAGGCCTTAATAGTCCGTCTAGATGCCAATGTGCTTGTAAATCACGTGATGCTCACATCTTTGCCAGCGATGGTTTTGTACTTTGCACATGGATTGATTTCAATCGAATCATCCTCGGTCTTTTCCATCGCATGCTAGAAAGAACCTTAGAGGGGAATAATGGCCGTTTGAACTGCCCTCGAGTCCGTGGTCGCTATTACGTCATAATACTCTCAAACCGTCACAATGAATAGATGACGTGTCATCACTAATAGCAACACAAGAAATAGTTGAGGCAATTGAAACCGAATAATTTCTTAAATGTTACGATTGCAAAGTTGCAGGTATAACATGAAAAATAAATGTGCAGGTATTTACGTGATTGTTGAAACGTCGTCGACTGTTATTTTTTAGACTTAGCATGTTATAAGTCTGTTCGTTTCACATCTAGCTGGAAATTTGCTACAAACTTACCTGTTTGGGAAGTATCGCTACAATTACCTCTGAGTGTACTTCAGATGTGAATCTCTCAAAAGACTACTAGTTCCACTTGGTCATTTTCAATTACTGGACTAAAGAGGTAAATTAGAAGAAGAAAAAAAACTAGCCGATAACATTTTTTCGTGGTTTTTTTTATAAAAAAATTTCTTCATATTTTATAATTAATTAATTGCACTCTGAGACGTTAGTATTTTGTCTATTGTGGACAAATTTATTTTCCTTATTATAATAACTGCTAAAGTTACTGTACTTTGGACAAACGCAAGTTCATTTCTCGAGTACTTGGGAGCAGCCATTTCGAACAGCTGTCTGCTTTAGGCAGCGCGTTGTTTCCCTAATACCACATATAAAGAGATTTTAGTCACAGTACATGAAAGTAGCATAGCAGTATGCCAACATTCTTTATACTGTGCTTGTTGTAATTGCACGCAAATTCCCGTTATAAATATTCTCTTTCAAAAGCTCTTAAAACCTGTAGACCGAAATTGACAGTATTGGTCGGCAACCGAATCCATAGGAATCGGCATTTTTGAGTCTAAATTGTTCATGCACGGCCTCCTAATTTTTGTGTTCATTTTCTTTTTTCAAACTAGTGCGAGTCCCAGTTTTCCATGATGTACCAATGTCCACAGTGTCCACAATTTTTTTAATAATTGTGTTCGTCTTTAGTTTGTATTGCTAGGTCATCCTTTCTGTGTAAACGTGTCCTCATTGTGCATGATATACTACTGTCCACAGACTCCATGCTTTTGTCAATAGCTATGTGTGTCCTTAGTTTGTATTTATAATTCATTATATCTGTGTAAGGTTTTATTGTTGTCCATGATGAATCATTGTCCACAGTCTCTATGTTTTTGAAAATTATTATGTGCGTCTTTTTGTTTTAACAATAGTTCAAACATTCAGTCTAAAAGTGTGCGTTAAATACTCTGGTCGAATTTAACAAACACACTTTATATGTAATACACATTATGAAAAATAATACAATCCAAATAGAACAAACTCAATAGTAATGGGAAAGAAAAACAAACGAAATAAAACAAATCAGCTTGAGATTTCATAAATTATATGATTTCCAATGTTGTGGAATAGGTTGGCGTTATGTAGGAACTTTTCTTGATAGTATCAATTTACGCACACTTACAATAGCAGAATAGATGTTTTGGTACATAAGTTTATTTACGAACTCCGTCTTGTGTTTCTGTCTAAACACATTTATGAATAGCATGGAATCACCAGGATGCCACCTTGTTGCATGAATTAACAATTAACAATTAACAACTGATGTATTACCTAGAGAAGGAATAATCATGATGCGGTCGTTTTTTATTTTTTTTATTCTGGAAATGGTAAAAGGATCTGTCTGGCATGAGAAAACGAACCACAAATACGTCTGAGTGCACTAACGATCCAAGTACGTCATTGTTTGCTATACATTTTCCGGCAGAAACTGTATATCGTTTCGCTCCAGAATAGTTAGAACCAATGTCTTCTGTACGGGGATTTACACCCGAGTCCTCGATATGCACCAAATACAAATGTGTGTGTGTGTGTGTGTGTGTGTGGTTAACAGAGAGAGAGAGAGAGAGAGAGAGAGAGAGAGAGAGAGAAAATTTAACATGGAGACGGTACTCTAGCCTGGCACAAAGTTTTTTCAAATAGACAGAGGGAAAGAGAGAAAAAGCTAAGAATATTTGAAAAAACTAGTCAACAAACATTGTTTTTCAAAACCAACATATTTTTAATAAACCCCGCTCACTTAAACATGAAAAAGGGATAGTGCCTTCCTTTTGATGTACAAATATCAAATATTAAACACGAGCATATTTACAAGTAGGTACAAAATAGTTGTATTGTTCTTTTATTGTCCATCTGTTTTGGAATTTCTTCACGGGCATGGGTTCCTCTGCTGTTTCTTCTGCGTGTTTTGCTTCTAATGTCTTTCCTGGAATGGGTTCTTCTTCTGTTTCTGTTCCTTTTTCTTCTTCTTCTTCTTCTAAAATTTATCATTTTTCTCTTTTTCACTTACTTGGGACCCTCTGTAAACCAATGTATTTTTCTTGATAATGATAACAGATATCTTTACGTTTGTCTCTCTTATCTCCTGTCTTAGAAGTTCCTTTTCTTTGACTTTGTTGATATTGTGGAGTCCCGTCTCCTTTCAATTGAGAAGTATGGCAAGTCTCTTGACTTTAATCTCGAGAGGAGCAGTCTTGTTGGAAGTGTACTTTCGAATGATTTTGTAAACCACTGAGCAGATGTGTCATCTGTTGTGACTCTTCCATCTTCACACACATTTAAATTGCATGTGTGTGCACTATTATGCAGGAGTGCGATTATATATATATATATATATATATATATATATATATATATATAGAGAGAGAGAGAGAGAGAGAGAGAGAGAGAGAGAGAGAGAGAGAGAGAGAGAGAGAGAGAGGGTGGTACCCTAGGCAAATCAAACACGATTTTTTTGCCGTCATGAAATGAACATAACATTCAAAGAAAATCTGAATCCTAAAGACGCAGACGTTCTATAACCCCACATACGATCAAAGATGTATTAGCAGAAGTTCACGCTAGCGATTTTGAAGGAGACGTACGTGATCCGGAGCCATTACACTCTACATCTACATGACCGAGAGAGTCAAAATTAGTCAAGTAAGAAAGTCGTTTGGTAGCTCCTGAAGACTATTTTCACATCCCAGCTATCCAAAATAGGACTTCAATAAAATTTAGAACGACTGTTTACACATACACAGTTAAATTTAAACAGTTCAAGTCCCAATGGTTGTCAAGTCTTTGCATGTACTGTTCATACATTTGGCACAAAGAATCTGATGGTAACACGTCGCCCAAAATTCAAAGGAATCATATCGTCTTGTGGAATCAGTTCTTTTAAAAGTACTTGGTAATACACTAAGTCTTGAACACTGTCAATCACTTCTTTTCATGGAATTTGGTGTAACACCGATGACAGAGGTTGTGGCATAGCAAGTTTTTTAATAATACATAGTGTGGGTGTTGGCTATAAGATAACTGGTTTTAGATAGTATATATCTGAGTGCTGGTCAATCCAATGCCGTATTGATGGTATAGTGTGGGAGTTAGATAGTAAATAACTGTGTATTGGTCATGTTGATGGTAAAGAGTGACTGTTGGATAGTAAATAACTGGGTCATGGATAGTAAATAACTGGATAATAGTCATTCCAAACGATGTGTTATATCCCAGCAAACAATTCAACGTTGCAACAGCGTTGCAGTAACGTTGCACTAAAGCTGTGGCAACGTTGTTATGTAGCGTTGTGGCAGCGTGATTTGGTGAACTTGCTGGAATGTTGCTACAACGTTACTGTTTTACGCCATAATATAACATTCCTACAACATCTTGACAACTCTCAAAAGCTATACTGAAAACTGTGAAGAACGATTGTGTTTCTGAAACACATAAGCCCCACTGCTGGCAAAAAAGTCAAAATCTACAATTAAACATTGCAAATATATCAATATGACCATCCATCTAGGAGTAGCGATTGCAAGATTATCAAGATGACTGCCATTGTGGCCATATTAGATGCCAGATCGGCACCATTTGCACTTGGGACAAACTAAACACCATAAGTCATTTGAGCATCCATCAAGAAGGAGAAGCGATAAGATGAGAGGGCATGCGAGTGCGCAAATCACGCAAACATTGTAAAAATGTGTGCATTTGGAAAGCAGCGATGCGTTATAACTCCCGCAAACTTGTTCAAAGTCGCGCATATAAAACCGCACTATGCACAGTATACAATTTGTATTTAACTGTTAAGATAAACTGAATAAACTAGAAGCTAAAAACTTAAATAGTAAGTATACTTATTTGATCAACATACCTATATCCATTCCAAAGTATGCAAATATAGGTTAATACAAACAGGGATGCTTGGAAATCCCGCTAATTATTTATAACAGAAAAATATGTGACAAGGGGGGTGGGGGGTGGAGATCCCCCTTCGGATAAAATCCTAGCAGTATCTATACGATTTTATAGGATGGCTGCCATGGTGGCCATACTGGATGTCATTATGAACCAACTTAATATCATAAGTCATTTGGTAAAAACTCCATGTCGATATGACCATCAATCTAAGAGAAGTAGCGATATTTTCAAGATGGCTGCCATGGCGGCCATATTGATATCCGATTGACTCCATTTTCATTTAGGATCAACTAGCCACCATAATAAGTCTTTTAGTGCAAACCCCATATTGATATGACCATCTATTTAGGATGAGTAGCAATAGCAAGATTTTCAAGATGGTCGCTGTGGCAGCCATATTGGTGTCGTGTGTAAAGTTTCATTGCAATCCTCCAATTAGATTAGGAGGAGAAGTGATAACAAGCTTGTGTTAACAGATGGACGGAACATCCCATAAGCTCTTTTAGTCTATGATCAGTAGAACAAACATGGCTGAGAACGAAACTAGTATTACATTAATACTGCAGACGATTCAACAGCAAAATTTGGCTTAAGAAGGTAAAACTAATTTTCACATGTTTCTATGGTGGAAATCTTCAAGTTTTGTATTAAGAGGACTATTTCATTCAATTAGTACCCCGTAGACAAAGTACCGTGTTGTTATTAATAGTAACTAAATTGCATTCGTCTACTTTAATTGTCTTTGTACAATCACACTTAATGAAACTGTTCGGGTTAATGGCGATACTGCAGGATGGGCAGGATTTTTACCGACCGAAGGAACATATATTTGTATTTAAGAAGAGAAAAGCTGGTACTAAAAAGAAAACAATGCAGCATATAGTTTACTATCACTTTATTGTTATGTTTTGGATTGTATTAAGATTAAAAAGCAGAATCTGTATTCGCAACAGCAAAGTCAACCTGTGTCTTCTTCTTCTGGTCAGGCTCCTGCAAATTGAAGAATAACTTTAATGCATGAACAAGGTCATATATCATCTAGCACTGCTTGCATATGTGAAAGTAAAGTTAACTACTGTAATGAAACTTCCTTCACTGTACCTATGCTTCCCCTAATATCGCTAAGCAGGGTTGGACGTTAACGTTTGGACTCGCTTGTCCATTCAGGCAAGTGGATGGTGAAATAAATTTGCTCAAAAGTTGATTTTAATTGTCCGATTAATTTACGTCAATAAAATTCCAAGTGGAAGCACTCGCCGGACCGAACACGTTTAGTTGTCTGTACTCAAGTTTTGGTAGTCCAGAGCATTAGTTTCAATTTTATTTGCAATTTAGAAATACATCTGTACTTGCAACTATAATGCATAAAAAGACAAAATCGAATCAACCGGGTTGTATGCTGAAATTGATATAATACATAATTATTCTATTTTACCTTAGTTTCTTACTATATAACTTTTATATTTTTTAACGAGGTAGATTTTAAGTATACTTTCAAATCTAGTGTTACCTCAAGCTGATTGCTCCACACTATTATCATTTTGCAGCCTAGTCTTCTAGACCTATTTCAGCAAAGAATTTCAGAGCAAAACACTCAGAAGAAACAGCAGAAGAATCCCTGTCCGTGAAGATATTCCAGAAAGAAAGACAGTAAAAGAAGTAAAAAAAAAGTATTTATCACCCTTGTAAACATGTTCATGTTTAATATTTGGTACTTGTACACGAAGACAAAGTAACTACCTCTAACGCTCCCTCTTCATTTATTCATGTTTAAGTGATTGGTATTGACTAGTTGTTGTCAGATATTCTTAACATTCTCTGTCTTTCACTATCTCTCTCTCACAAAACACTCTGCGCCAGGCTAGAGTACCGTCTCCATTTTAAATTCACCCTCTCTTACGCTCTGTGTTTTACACACACACACACACACACACACACCTTGACATTTGGATTATGTTATATGGTCCACAGAGTTGTTTCCCTTTACATGAAATATAGGTTATGATGGTTAAGACAAATTCTCCCATTCTCCTATCTATTACGAACAATTGGGTAGATTATTTTCGTTCCTTATTAATGTCCAATATATATAAAGAAATTTTTTTTAAAATTTAAAAACAAAAAATCAGGATGACGATGAAGGTACTGCGAGAAATGAGAATGGCAATTTTGAATTTAATTTTATCTATCACCAATCTAGAAAAAAAAATGTAGTTTGTTCGCTGATTGAAAAATGAAACCCTAGGTCCCGAGGACATGTTTCCGGTCCTTTGTCACTAGTGGACTTTACGATGCACAAACCCATGCCAAACTCTCTTGAGTTACATAGTGTCTTCTCCATGAAAAATCTCTCTCTCTATCTCTCTCTCTCTCTCAATCCGATAAACCAGTTAGAAACCACCTAGTCCCGCCAAAACAGAACCAACAGTTTATACTGTTACATTTGCAGCCAGCTAGACTCACCACAGACGATAAACCTACGGTGTGGGAGTGTGTTTATCAAGCTAGTGTGGCCTTTCGTAAGACATTGATGACTGAAACAATTTGCATGCTTTAGACCAGAGATGGAACTCTGCGGTGGCCGGACACAGCCGCGATTCCACTCCGCATCTTATGTAATCTAAAGTCAGTTAGTTTAGTAAAAGAAAAGGAACTATTTGCATTTCCTAAGAGATCGATGAATGAAAATATTCTGCCAGCTTTATGGCAACAGACAACGGAGTGAGAGTATATAGCGAATATCTTTTAGATCTCGCTTTGTCCAGAAAAAATATGGTAACCACGCAATTCAATCCGAGACTATACACTTCCTTTGGATTTCTTGGACGACATGTCTTGTGTGTATTACTACATTTCTTCGGATTTAGCTTACGTGCAGATTCTTTGTGGCAGATGTATGACTATTTCCTCATATAAAGGACATTCGTACAGGATTTTTGTAATGTGGTTTTTGAAATTTCATTGTAATTCTATTTAAATGAAAAATATACCACAAAACGTAAGTCTGTATATCTTGATTTTTTATTTTGTTTTTAATATGAATAAGATATTCACACATATCCATATACACATTTTATAACGAAAGTCTCTCTCTCTCTCTCTCAGACACAGCATACAAAATTTATAATAATAATAATAATAATAATGATTTTTATGGTCTGTAGCCTATTGAGTAAGACGCCCCTCTCCCTCTCTCTCTCTCTCTCTCTCTCTCCTACCCGTCTTGAGCTTTATATTGGAGTATTTAGATAAAAACCTATGCCTATTTCTGACACAGAATTTACCCTTGTCTTCAAAAAGTCATAAAAGGGTAACCTAATTTTAATTCCTCCTTGTGCTATAGTGCCGCAAAAGAACAAATGGTGGCCTACTTTTATTTCTTCTCTCTCTCTCTCTCTCTCTCGGTCAAATTGCAGGGATTATGGGAATAGTAAAGCGGCTTAGAGTTTTGTTTAAAAAAGGGGGATAGGTGAGATTGGGGACATTATAGAAAGCGGTAGAGATTTTAACTTTATTTATAATAGGGATCATAGGGTTATATGGGGAACTAGTGATAGTATTTTATTTATAATGGTTTTAAATCCAAATTTGTAAAACCATTCATTGCATCCTATCCTTTATGAACGGGATTGTAGTTTTGGTTAAAATAGGATTGTACATTACTTATAAGAGGGATCATAGGGTTGTAAGGGATATAGAGAAGATACCATTGCTTATATAGAATTTCAATTTTATTGTATACCCTTTCTTTTGCATCCTACCCGGAGTATTCACAGATGAGTGTGTGCTGGTCGCTCCAAACGGAGGCAGGGAAGTTATAGAGGGATAGGAATTTTACTTTATTTATAAAGATGGGGATGGGGGGGGGGGGGCATGTCATAGGATGGTAGGAAACATCTCTCTCTCTCTCTCTCTCTCTCTCTGAAACATTATGAAAAATGAATAATAATAATAATAATAATTATTATTAATATTATTTTATTTTATAATCTCTCTTTCATCACACATCGATTGTAACAGTCGCCTCCATGTTAAATTCCCATTCTCTCTCTCTCTCTCCCTCTCTTTCTCTCTCTCTCTCTCCCTCTCTCTCTCTCTCTCTCTCTCTCTCTCTCTCTCTCTCTCTCTCTCTCTCTATATATATATATATATATATATATATATATATATATATATAGAGAGAGAGAGAGAGAGAGAGAGAGAGAGAGAGATACCATCACACTTTGATTGTAACAGTCATCTCCATGTTAATTTTCTATTCTCTGTCTCTATATATCTATCTCTCGCTCTCTTCCTCTCTGTCCCCATCTTTCTCTCTCTCTCTCTCTCTCTCTCTCTCTCTCTCTCTCTCTGTATATATATATATATATATATATATATATATATATATATATATATATATATTTATATCATCAAACTTCGATTGTAACAGTCATTTCCATGTTAAATTTCTACTCTCTCTGTCTCTGTCTGTATGTCTCTCCCTCCTATTCATTATCTTTCTCTATATATTTCACAGAAGCACACACATATTGACAGACAGACAAACACACAGACACACGTTGTTCAAAAACAGGAACCAAAGTTATCTTCAGCACACTAAATGTTACCAAAAGACTCTGCGCACAGATTATATTTTTGGGGGGTCAAGTACACAAGTACACTGACCATGGGGGTAAAATAGTAGGTTAATGTGTTTATCAATCTACTATAGCTAGTGAATACTCTAGATTGTCTATAGTGATGAATGAAATTTTTACCTAACGGTACTCTGGCAGAATTGTAACATATTAAAGATCTGACACAACATAAAAATTGTGTCTGACATGATTTTAGAAACTAATATTTGCTTTATTTCCAAGTACCTCAAGACAACAATCGTTGTTAAGTGACGGGCTCTTAGAGGCGCAAATTCTACAAATAATTTTTACCCTAATCATAGCACATATTACAAAACTTGACCCTAACGGCTAAAACACATAATTATTATTATATCAAATTATTAAGCACTTATACGTGAGAATATCCAGATAATTCCTTATACTGCGAAATTACAGAGGGGTCATATGCGAATTATATAAATTATGACGCCTGCTCCGTGTAATTCGCTAATTACTCGGTTTATGCAATATCTTCCCACAATAGAGTCCCAATAATCAGACAAATAATCACTAATATCCTGTATGGCTATAAATGAGACGTAAATACAAATAGTACATACCCTATATATGTATGTATGTATGTGGTTTGTATATATATATATATATATATATATATATATATATATATATATGGATTAACGCATGCATGCAGGATGGTATGATGGTAATTAGGAAGGTAGTATGGTATTATGCGTACACGGGAAACGGAAATAAAGTCACAGAAAAAATTCATGGCTTAAGTGTCTCACATTTATCTGGGAAATAAAACAATACAAAAGTCACAAGAAAAAAGCCACAGGAAAAAAAGTCACGATAACGTTTGGATGAGAAAAAATAATAATAATGGATCCATATAGGAATTAAACTGCGGGTATTTATGTTATAGAAGCATGTAGTCGATATATACGCAATATAAGTTGTTTATATATGTACCGGTACTTCGGCGACATTGCAGAGTATACAACTTGCAGAAAATACAGAATTCGAACTGAACATGGCAATCTCTCTCTCTCTCTCTCTCTCTCTCTCTCTCTCTCTCTCTCTCTCTCTCTCTCTCACCTTTTGGGACTTTCAGGTGGTACCAAGAAGAATTCTTCTTGCCCCTTATTCGGACCTGTGTCCGTCCTAGACGTCTAGCCAATGAATTTGTCCATCCCTGAACATGTTTTGCTTTATTTACTTTAATTTTAATATATCGTATAAATTTAAGCATGATGATCAATGATCAAGCAAGCTTTTCAATATTTGTATGTATAGTTTTCAAAAAAAGACCTTTTCCATAATAATGCCGCTAAATTATGAAAGCAAATCATTTTAACTTAACTTATATTAAAGTAAATATAGTATAATTGTATACTTACAAATTGTTTACTTTTAATGTGACTGCATTCCTAGACATGTTTTCCTGTTTGTTTGTTTTTTTGTTTTTTGTTTCTTTCTTTTATAGATCCAGGCACACTTGTCAAGGCTTGTGAATACGTGCATATGAATGAATGCCGTAACTCAAAAATCAAAAACGGAGCATTAGATTTTGATGGAAATTAGGTCAGTTGCAACTGGCTTTAAAGCGACAGACAGAGAGAGACAGATAGTAATGGGAGGGCTGTCTGTACTTTGTGTAAATTTTTCCTACCTGTCATTGTGAACAACGCTGCTAATACCGATACAACTCTAATTTGAAATGTGAGTAAGACTGCTGAAAATATTTACTCGAAACACTCAACTTTGACCAATGTCAGATGGATCAATACAAACTGTACAGTATTCGTGTGTGGCACAGTTTGATCAGATGAAAAACGGTATCAACGGCCTTTCTTGGTGAGAATTGTATAAAGCTCAGACTGATTTGCATACAAATATCGAAATATATATTTTGCTGTAATGGTTTCGTTAATTTCTTGGTACTGAAATAACATATAACCATCTGATCTCCAAACATTTTAAAATCAACTCTCTCTCTCTCTCTCTCTCTCTCTCTCTCTCTCTCTCTCAAACACACAAGAGAACACACACACAATCTTCCACGTAGGCACCCACACAGACACATACGCATATTAACATACATAAGGACATATAAATAATGCGATAGAGAGATAGGTTGATAGCTAGTTATACAAGAATGAAAAGCAGGTAGCTGAGTAGTTAATCATATAGGTAAGAAGATATGCCGGTAACTGGGTTTAAGTCGATATGCTGGTACCTTGTAGTAAGTAGATAGGCTTGTACATGGGTATATAAGTAAGGATGTAACAGAATAGGTACGTAGACAGGCATGTAACAGAATACATACGTAGACAGGCATGTAACAGAATAGGTACGTAGACAGGCATGTAACAGAATAGGTACGTAGACAGGCATGTAACAGAGTAGTTACGCAGACAGGCATGTAACAGAATAAGTACGTAGACAGGCATGTAACAGAATAGGTACGTGGGCAGGCATGCAACGGGATGAATAAGTAGATACACATGTAGCTTGGCATGTTAGTAGATAGACATATAACAGAGTAGGTAAGTAGATAGTCACGTACCTGGTAGATCAACAGACATGCACATAGTTAGGTAAATAGATAGGCAATTATCTGTGTATATAAGTGAGCATGTAGCAGGATAGGCGCGTTTATAGGTTTATACCTGGGCTGGTAATTAATTAGACAGGCAGGTAGCCGGGTGTGGATAAGTACATAAGCACGTAGCTTCGTAGGTTAATAGATAGACAAATAGCAGGGTACGTGAATAGATGGGCGCGTACATGGTTGATAAACAGATACGCAGATAGCCGGATAAGTTGCAGATAGGCGGCTAGCTGGATATGTAAGTGGATAGGTATGTACCTGGGTGGTATGTCGATTTGCTGGTTGATGGTTTGGTAAGCAGAAAAGCAGTCTACTGTGTAGGCAAGTAGATTGGCATGTAGTTAGGCTGTTAAGTATAAAGGCAGGTAGCTGGTTAGGGAAGTAATTAGGTGGATACCTTCGTAGGAAAGGAAATGGGCAGGTAATAAGACACGAGAGGATGAGATATTCCAGATTTTACTCTTAGGCATACATGCATATTGAACATCACAGAAAATATTGTAAAAATGGGAAATAGGTAATAAACCATAGTGCTATGTTCGAACAAATAGGTGTCCTAAACAAATCTGAAGATTGATTAATTATGGCATATATTATATAACGATATATTTATATTAAGGGGTTCAGTGAATAGCTTCTAGTATATTGAAATGAAACTGAGATTATGATACCCTCTTTGTCTTCTAGAAAACGTTCCACAATGTTAACAATAGGCTTTAACTCCTACTGTGAATTAAAAAACTGGGATTTCAAAATGACAGGCCTTGAGTATACAATCAAATTACCGAGACATTATTATTATTGCGGCAAATATCATTCCTTTGACAACTCCAATGTAGGATTTTACTTTAAATTCTTTCTTTATTAATGTAAGAGAGGTTATAAGTTTGTTCGGATGTGTTAAACACAAGACATTGGGGCACCGAGCATTTCACAAAGCAAATTCGCTTCGTATAGTGGATGCCTAGATCTCGTATATGAACGCAGATTAAAGTAAGTTTATTTCTAGCAGCCATCTTTCCCCTGTGGCTTATGCAGATATAAATAATATTTGCGAACATGTAAACAATACAACTCAGTATTCTTTTTAGAATGAAATGCATTATGAACTGAGCTTAATGAAATAAACCAATAATTGCGCAATTGTACAATAAAACATTGAATTTGGTGGGGGAAAATGGGAGACTGGAATAGTGTTATTGAGTCTAGTTATTGTTATTAGTGGAGCTTTCTAAACACAGGTAGGCTCGAAGAAGACAGAAGCCATTAGTGTAATCGAACGCCACAGTGTATGAAGTTTGTTCACATGAGATTTTCATGCAAAGACTCAGAAACTATGGGGACAATATACAACAAAAAGTGTAAGACATTTTATGTTATGAGATGTCATTATTCAAGCAACGGTCATATACGATTTGATATAGGATTTAAGGGTCTGATGAGTATGCAGTGATATGGACGAATACAGAACTGAAGAAAATTATATTCAAAGACAAAAATATATTTGCCAGTGATCCTCAGTCGATGTAGCCTGCTGAACGAATGTGTTCAAAAACCGAGGCAAAAAAATTGGAAATTACAATGACTGATCAAAAGTCATTTACAGCAAATGGTCGTATAATCAAATACTATCCATTGTGAGCATCTTTGCAGCCATTTACCGGCGATAAAAAGGATGAGGAGCACACAGGCCAGGATATATGGATGCCATCAATCGGAAACAATGATGATGACATCCATGAAAACACAGCTGATTATTTCTACTAGAGAATAAAATGTGTTAATATATAAGAAGTTCAATGACATTAGGACGAAATTGATGCAAAGGTGTGTGCATTGGAAAATATGAACTCCGCGGCAAAACATGTAATTTTGAATACTTTAAATCACATTTGCTCGCGTTACGTCTTTTTCAGGGAACTCGATCATGTACCAAATGTGGTATCGGAGTAAAGTCTCGTAATCAGTTTTGTCGACCATGCGGATATATTCGCGAATATTATCACCCACACCTTCAAATATCCGCAAGGGCTAAAGCAGCGGAAATACCCAACATTGATGAAAACGGCACAGAAGTCAAATGAAATTATTTTGCGATTCAACTAAAACAACTCGCGCAACAGCGTGGAATAAGAATACCAAGTCGTATGCGAAAAGCTGACATACTTGCGCAACAGTAATAACCGGTTACCGCAACACCAACGTTACAACAACTGAGACAATTCGCGCGGGAGCGTAACATACCAATACCGAGAGGTGCCAGAAAAGCTAATATGCTTGTGTTATTAGGTATCGTAGCCGAACCGCGCCATACCTTGAGACAGCTTCGTGAATTAGCAGCACGATTTGATATCGAAATTCCTCCACAAGTCAAGCGTGCGGAAATTGTGAATATTACTGCGGATGTACAAAACCGTCGTCGTGTCGCCGCTGAGGAAGTCGAGTATGTTCACGAAGAAGACCACCGTCGTACCTCGGCTGTTATTGATGCTGAGGCAGTCGAGCATGTTCGTGAAAAAGACTCCCGTCGTATCGTAGCTGCTATCGCCGCTGAGGCCTGTTGCTTATGTTCGCGAACATGAAGTCCCCGAGTTTAAGTTTCACAAGCGCAGGGGTGATTTTAGAAATTACTGTGATATTTATTCCACACACATACAAACCAAACAAAGATGTTATAAAACTTGTATCGAATATGCGCCTGGAAATCGTATCGATGTTAGAACGCTCTGGCGCCTCTGGAGTTAAAGTGGATATTGATGTCCATGCACATTTGTCTATGCCGCCTAATCGTACTTAATCAGAGAAGGACGGATTGAAAACCCAAAGACCGTGGCTTCGTGGTGGCATACTTTTAATCACGAACCGCGAAGACGTCGAGGATATCAATGAAGCAATCGATAAACGTACTGAAAATGCTCTCCACACGTTGGAAAAATGGAACAAAGTCGGTTCGGGATGTACCTTTGACAGATGCACGGCATTTGAACTCCATACTTTACCGTACAAACTATTTCAGGGATCAAAATTTACACCAATACCAAAATATGTTCCGTCGTGATAAGTAATAAAACATTAAAAAAACGACGGCAATCGATGTTTTGACTGAGCGCTCTTACCCAAGTTACATCCCGCGAGCAATCACGTAGATCATGCACGGAAATACAAACAATACTTGGGTGAACTTGATTTTGGCAACACTGAATTTCTGGTGCGGGTTACTAAGGCGATGCTCAGAAAAGTTTGAAGAACTTAACCCAGGTATCGCCCTTAACGTGTACACTTGGGACACAGTCTTGTATCTGCTTGCAGTATCCACACATGTGCAAAACAAAACTTGGCACAGACGGACCAAGAGTAATCTGCTGTTAATACGTGGCAAAAAGGTTCAAATAAGCATGCAGCTCAACCAGCTTGCAAACAGCATAGACACAGAGTGTCACGCATGATGCGTCGGCAGATTAAGGTCCTCGCTGTTTGTTCAATTTATTATTTCAAACCGACGGAAAATCATGGTTTAATCTGTTTCACAGTTGTATGAGCGCTAGAGCGCAGGGTTAGTAAGACATTTTCATACAAACGATACATTCATTTTGAAATATAGAATCACACGTCATCAGGATATTTAGGTGGATACATATTTACAAAAGTTGTTGGCAATGGCAGGGCGAGTTTCGATTCATGTGTTACTAACACTTGCCACGTTACGCTTCTTTTAATACCCTATCCAGGCCTCTTACTCAAGCCGACTAAACACTAATTTCACTACTAATTAACAGCTTGCATATGACTTAAAAACAGACGTCGGACTTTTTGTTCGGCCAACTTGTATAATTAAGCTTAGAAACAGATGTTCACGCTTTGAACAATATTTGGATTAACCAGTTGCGCAACTCACCGAGTACAATAGACATTTGGCTTAAGTAAGACGCATTTTTTTTTTCATATACTACTATGTAAATGCACTGTATAAACAGATTAAAACCTTATCCACCTGAAGATCGAGAAATTCCATATAATACATAATGCCTATACAATACATTGATACATCAATGAATGGATAATGGCGATAGAAAATCTGTATACTCATAAATCTATGTGGAGAGAAAAAGAGAGGACAGAAAACTATACAGCGAGAGAAGATAATCTCAGTTGGAATGCATTATACACATATTTACTCCCGTTTTTTTACAGTTGTTGAATATTCATTTTTAAATAATTGCAGTAGTTTATACATACTTGGTTTCTGCCAATAATAACGATCAATATAAGATTTTATAAGTGAGAAGTATAGCGGACTTATTAAAACAAAATGAGATTCATCTTCGACGCCATCATTTACAGAAAGTTCACATTTCCTTTCATGCCCTTTTTTTTCTATATGTCTACCAGTCTCGATACTTAATGGATGTGATGAAACTCTTAATATACTTAAAGCCTTTGTATGGAAGACATTAGCAACCAATCAAAAAAATAAACCTATGCATTTCTTTAAGATTTCTTACTTACCTTAACGAGATTTTACAATTATGAAACAGATGAAACCATTATCTGCCGTCGAAAAATATGCCCTCAGAATAAGTTTGCGCTGTTTGTTTAAAATAATTCATTAAACCAACGGCAAGAACCCTGATCTGCCAGTGCATCATGATGGGCACTCCATGTCTATTCTGTTTACGTTTTACACGCAAACAAGTAACGCGAGTTCTTCGTACGGGCTGTCATCTTTGGCTGTTACCTTATGTGAACTAACAACTCTTGATTAATCGTAAATCCTGAGTAGTTTCGCCACTTTATCATTGTATTATTCACATCGTATATAAGTATATTCCAAAATTACCACCGTTTAGAGATCAACATTTAATCATCAACCTCTACAATCCTTACCTCCGATTCATCAAAGAATTTTCCGTTTAAATCAAATATAATTATAATGCTGCCATCAAGAATATGCTGAAAACATTAACATATCCATATTTACACGCACGAATACCAAATGTCACAAGATAATTAATGCTTTATTGGACAGTGTCTAAGTGAAGAGATATTGTAAGTATGTTAGAGTTATTTTGTTAGGCTTGTAAGCACTGACTTATCAACATATCCGCAAATCAAAGAAGCATCCCTGTCAGAAATCTAGTAAAACGTTTGAAATAAACCTTTGCTTTTCGAAATGTATCGATATAGATCACATGAATAAAGGAATCAATCAATATACAAATGAGTGAATCAATCAATCGATGTATCAATCAATAAAGCAATCAGTCAATTGTTCAATCAATCCATCACTAAATGAGGTTTCAGTAGTTTTGGAAATGAAAGTAAGGACAACAACCGGAATGATGGACTAAACACAGACAAAAACAGAAACAAATAGTGAAAAATACAAATTAAGGATGCAAAAGATACATATGTAGCACGAATTGTATAAGTGTACCAATTTTTAAAGAAACACCTCCAACAGTTCGAGAGTTATACTCCCGAAACGAAAATAATTACAGACAGAGAGACGATTTACGGATGAACAGAGCGACGTACAAACCGACAGAGCGATAGCTATATCCCCGTATTGCATACCTGCCGATAAACAAAAAAAGAACACTGCAGTTGTATTGAGTATTATATGGAATTGATAGGAAATAAAACACATTTTGTCCCATGAAGAGATGGAATAAAGCTATGACCAGTCTCTGAATAAAAATCAACATTCAATTGCTCCTCCTTATTTGAAACACTTTCATTGAAGAAAGTAAGAGAAGGAGAGTACTGTCTGCACTGATGGCAATTTGTACACTTGAAGCTAAATATTTTATAGTCATATAAAACTATACACTCTGGCCAGGAAAGCAGAAATGTATATGATTTACAGGTCCAACATATTTGTTTTTGCAACAAAATTTAGGATATTCATTTATTTTGTGTCGATATTTCTGTTTTCTCCATGGAATTTACAACAAATGAATTCTCCAGTATTTCCAGAGAAACGTAGTGGTATTTCTCGAAATTGCAACTCTATAGAATATATAAGTCTTCTATAAACATTCTTCGCTCCAGTCTCTGAAATTGCAGGAGAGCAAAATTTCTTAAACCTATTGGCTCAGATATTAATAGTAACAAATAATCAAACTAAATAAAAATGGACAAAATATACAATTTAGCTTCCGTTAGAAAATTTTATAATACTTCAAAAAACCCACAAAAAACCCCACCAGAATTATGTAACATAAAACAAAAGTCCCCGTTTATAAGGTATCACTGAAGAAACATCGGTTCAAAAATTAAGAACAAGCTTCTAATTTGATACGGTCATCAAAAGTTTGATGTAAAACATTAATAGAACATTTTTAATATTCAAATGCTACATACATCTAATCATACATCATCCCAATCAGCACCAAATTGTTCGAAAAACTACTAATCTCCTTTATATGGCTTGTAAATCTAATCTGGTTTTGCTACGTATTCATTGGCATAGCATATAAGCTTAAGCGTTGCCCTAGGTCATGAGAATATTGGTGGTAAGGAATTTTCTTCTCATTTCAACTGTATAATTCCAAAACAATCACAACTAGAGTTGTTTGTAAAACGCTTATACCCCCCCCCCCCATTCCTACCCCCCCCCCCAAAAAAAAAAAACCCAATAAAAATTTAAAATATTAAAGAATAAAATAAAAAAATATGTATAAATCTATCAATTGCTATAATGGTAAGAAAATCTAATTGGGTTATCTAAATATAGAAATATGCACACCAAATGTCTTTATCGACCTCAGACGGTTTTACTAAATCATCTTTAATAGGTTTCTGTAAAAAGGACAAAGTAACAGACATGACTTTTATAATAAAATCCTAAATCCAGAACATTAAAACGTGTTAAAAAATCGATAAATTGGTATAATGGCCTGAAATACAAATATGGTTACTCAATTTTAATACCGTTTTGCGAAACGTACTTGAAAGGATATATTGAAAAATGTAATAGTCTATTACAATTAAAAACATTGTAAACAACTGGAAAATAGATGTAATGGTCTTATAACGTAATCTTCTAGTGAACAGGTGTTTCTTATTAGGGCACACAAATCATTATAAAAATGCACTCTGATTTTGAAAAGATGTGGGGAAAACATTTTGAAACATATATGCCACAAGTGTGGATACAACACAACAATGTCTGGAGGCATGATAAAGCTCCAACAATAATGTTAAAGTGGCAAAAAACCAACAATCAGGTGATCTGCACTGGCACATATTATTTGGCCTATGTCAACATATTAGAAACATGTCAATCTCATTTCATTTGTTGAAGACATTTTTTTGAACTATATTGCTAAGAATGTTTGCACCCAAAAAGTCAAAGTCCAATATGTTAAATAAAGAATAAATAAAAAAAAAAAAAAATAAATTAAACATGTTAATACAGAAAATATCCAAACACAAGGAAATAGTGTAAGGACATAACTTGATATGTTATATTTCAATCAACTTATTTAGCCTATAATGTTATGTTGAACACAAGATTATTTTTATCCTGCACAATTTAGCCCATTCTATAAACTCAATCGTCATCGAATCTTAACAGCAAAACAAAATCATTGATCAGAGAGTGTTTGTGCAGCATGACGACTTATGGAACTTATGATACGTGATTTAGACAATGGGACTTAGTGCGCCAATAACAAGGTGAAAACACCCATAAAATACGTCATGCTTAACACAACGTAGGTTAAACAAACATATATTCCAAGCTTAGAGGTATAAAAAGACCTGACTTTAAACAGTAAATAGTATACCATAACGGGTAGAATTGGCGTTGAACATTTGTGGCTCCTCATCTGACCAGGTAAGACATATTTTGTTATTTCTAAAGCACCAAGGATCAAGTCGTCATAATAGGCCACAATGAGATTTTCCTTGATTGAATGCAGACTTTTAAACTAAATGAAAGCATTGTACTCGATGCTGAAATATTAAAAGAAGAAATGAGACGAAGTCATAAAGCATACTCATGGTAGAAACACGTACAGCCGTGAATAACCATATTAGGCATTGTCCCAAATTTGCATTATGGTTCGGAAGTATGGGGATTTATCTCACCAATGTTTTGTAAACAAGTATTAGGAGCTGGTAAATGGAACAGACCACATCCTACTTCTATCGAACACAGATTGTATCCTTTTTGTAATATACTCAAAGATGAATAACACTTTTTATTTTATGCTAGGCAGTTAATTACTGGATTCTCAGCGTGAAATAAATGTGACATTGATAACATTATAACTAAGAAATTTCAAACTTTATATAATTCGCTTGCGTAGTGTAAAGGTTAAGATGGTTGCTTCGCATCCAGGCAAACCGTGTTCAAACCCAGCAATGGGCAATTTTAAAAATTTTTTTTCCATTTTCTTTGTATCTACTGTTTTACCTTAAATTGGGAAGGGGCGTTTTGTAACTACTGATATTGTATGTGCAAATATACACAAAACAGAGCAGAACATAAACGGTAAACTGCTGGCATATCGCGCGGGATGCAGTAAGAAATTAGCTACTTCAGTGTGTTATACCAATTGCTAAACAATACGCTTGAGCATAAAATAAAAAAAAAAAATATTTGCTTGTTCCGAGTGAAAAACGGATATATTCGCCACTCGTGAAAATACTGAGTTTTTCACCCACTCGATGAAATATATCCGTTATTCACTCGTTTCAAGCAAATATCCTCTCTGTCATCTATTGAAAGCGTTATTCTTTAATTCGAAATGAATAAATTATCAAAAGTTCCGAGCAGCTCCCCTCTTTAAGCTGCCGTAAAATTACAGATGTATTCAATCAAATCTCATATGAAAAATAAACGTATATTAAGGTTCATCACTGGACACTTTTTTTATCTATTAGTTTATATGTTGTGTCAGAAAGACTGATTTCTGATGATTACACGGCCATACTAATACATTTTCGTATATATTTAATCCCGAGTATAAGTTTCTTAATGAGAAATCAAAATCATGTAGGTAGGTAGGTAAGTGTGTATGCATGTGCTATGATAATTTCTTTAATTAAAATATATCGCTCTAATGTAACTAGGTTTACTGTTTTCATAAATATTTTATTGGACGGCGCATCCGTAAATAAATGCGATGCAGTGGATGCAATGATATTTTGGCTCCAGGTAGTGAATTTTATTTTGCAGAGGATGTATTTGATGTTGTTTGGATTGATTTGCGTGTGCTTTACGAGGTGGGTCGTTCTTCTCTCTCTCTCTCTCTCTCTCTCTCTCTCTCTCTCTCTCGGAAATCATACATATATAGATAATATGGATATCAGTAGTATAGGTTAAGTAATTGTGGATACCAATCGATGTATTTCATACGTAACTTATCTTTTTCCAAAACTAACGAAAGCTATTTCAAAGATCCTGGGCCTTAAAGTTTATTTTCTGTAGGAACAAGGAAAGACTGTCCGAAATTTTGCATTTTATAGTATTGGAAGTGGTTTTCTATACATGAAAGAAACGATTATTATTATTCCATTCATTATGGAATTCAAACATTTTACTTTTAGATCGTTTACTATGTATTAATTGATACTTCCTAAATTGTTACGACTTTAGTAAAGGAAAAATGGTGACATTAGTCTTTATCTTTGAACAATAATTTACTTTTTTGAGTCATCACCATAGAAACGTTCTCTCGTTTAGACATTGTCTTTTACACGTTTCTAATAGTTTTAAGTCATTTCCCTTCGTACGCCTTGAAAAATGCATCATGGTGCCAATCACGAAAGAAAATCTTTTTTCCTCACTTTCACTTTACAAAACCTACAAAAAAATGGAGTGAGTAAATCGAAAGAGAAGTTTTGAGTGAGACATATAACTCCGTTAAATATCACCTTCAAATTCGTTTACGTTCAATACACTTTCATAACAATTATTTATCAACTTTATTGTGCTTATACAAGAAAAACTTAAAAAGGAATATAATTTACTGTTCCTGTTATAATCTAGTTTTGGAGGAACAGCAAAGCTGAGCGACTTTAGAAAATCAACCCGACAACAATCTAAAGAATATGACGTAACACAAGCTTTGTTCTCAATGAAAGATATTCAGATTCTACTGGACAATAAGGTTACATTACCTGAATTCAGGCAAGCGTGGTTACAATATAATAGCAATGGTGAGTCCTTATCTCTCCATCTCTTTCTCTCTAAACCTCCCATTGACCTCTGTATCTCCTTTTAAATCGTTTAATGTGTCTCTCTCTCTCTCTCTCTCTCTCTCTCTCTCTATATATATATATATATATATATATATATAGAGAGAGAGAGAGAGAGAGAGAGAGAGAGAGAGAGAGTGTGTGTGTGTGTGTCTATTGCTTGCATTGTTATGCTTTGTAAGGTTCCGTTCACTCATTTGTTCACGATGTATACTCAAAATACATGTTACTGTCGTTTTAGGACAGTAATGTGAGTTTTATATTGTATTATGCCCAGAAACCCTGAGTTCACATAAAAAATGCACCTTTAAATATAACATTTTGATTTTGATAGATAAAACACATGCGTATATAAACTTAGCGGTACAGTCTATACTCGCATGTAAGTCGGATCCAACTTCAAACCGCACAGACCCAGATATGCCGTCGCATAATACGCCAGAAAATCTGGGTATATGCAGTTTATTATGGGTTAGTAAGTAGAACAACAAGCACAGACCATTCTGTCCCAGATCACTATGACGCGGCAGATCAGGGACTATATTGTTTGCAGTTGGAACCGACTTTTATGCGAGTATTCAAGGTAGTTTACTGATGCCATAACCCATTTAGCTACTGTAATTTTGCGATATTCCGTGAAAAGTTTGTTGCTTTATTCGATAGAGGTAAACCCTATTGTGTGTTAGCCATAAACGTTTAAGTACGCCAAAAAAATGTACATTTCTTTAATTTTGTCCTTTTTCAAGGAAGTAATTTTGTCATTTATTTCACTTAAGATTGCTATGAGTAGTCCGACTATAAAGTACGCTGCTGAAGTTTTCAACTGGTCACCATCGTTTTATACCTTATATTACAATTAAATTAGAGGTATGCAATTAAATTGACACTATTAGCAGGAAAAGGATATGTTCATCAGGATGCTCAAAACTCATTAGGAAAACCTGGGAACAAAAGCGTTTCTGACGAACCATTGATATATACCTTTATAGAGAGAAGGATGATATCAATGAAATTCAATATCCAGCTTTTAACAACGCTTGTAACCACCTTTTGCGCTAATTATAGAGAAAAAAAAACTACCGGGCACAGTGGTTATATGGCTATATTTAATGTCCAAATCCCACAATCAATCCTCTTTTTGAATCTATACCATGAAACTTATTGATAATTCAAGATTTTAATATTTGATCAAAATGTTTTCCTTTCAATGCATGCAGATTGTTTTGAAAAGCATTTGGACACATGCTCTTACGTTCATTAAAAAAGTATTGAGACAAGAATATGATCCCGGGGCGATACATTTTCACGCAGGCTGGTTTAAACAGCATTTATTTGCAAATAATCTCATCGATATACAGAAAATATCGGCTAAAAAAGTATCGATGGCTGAGCGACAACCATAAGCTTATTTGGAATTGTGTCCTCACTAACAATAATATTTACTTAGATGATTTGATTGATGTAAGTAATGAAACAAAATATACAGATTATTGCAAAAAACAGTTAATAACAACATCTGATAGCATAATAATATTGCTACATACCAATAGACGCAATATGAAAGTATTGGTGCTGACTAGAGATGGAAGGATAAGTGACCTTTTCCGTCAACTCCGTTGATATTTGTGTAGCACATAAGGACACGTGCCAAATTCATATCAAGAGAGTGTGAAGACATACAATGGCTACAGTAGACAAAACTCTTAATTGCTATTATACATTTATGAAACGTGCTAAGTATCTCTTCTTTGGCGACAAGCGGTTTGCAAGGAGTTGTCTGCAATTCCAAGTAGGTTATATGTTATTCTAAACTATATGTATCGATATACAGTAGTGTTTAGCTTAAAACGGTTGGACACAAGAAGTTGCAAAGAGTTGTCTGTCATTCCACGTAGGTTTTATGTTATTCTAATAATTAATTAATGGCGATTTTTTGCTTGTTTACAGAGTCTTCAGCGGATCAAGAACCTGCCTGGAGAAATGCGGGACAGAAAATGGGACTACAAATATGGCGGATCGTTGTAAGCTGAGAAATGCAAAATATTAATTGGCTCTATAACTTGTATCTGTTTTTAAAAGTTCAGCACGTAGCGATGTCTTATGTAATTAATCGATGCACTCTCGAAGTCCATTTCATTTCAGGGGAAACATCTTAAGGATTTCTCTACTTATGATGTTTGAACAAAGTCTGCGCTGAAAAAATAAACTGTATATCATTTTGCACTGACATAATAATAATAATAATAATAATAATAATAATAATAATAATAACAATAATAATAATAATGAATCGTACTTTGTCCTGTTTGTGCTAAAAAGGGAGTGATCGTTATGCATGGGATATTGTCTTTTCTTTCGCTTCGGACTTTATATATTCACACAATAACTGTCATTAAAAAACATTACACAAAGACTCACACCAATAAAGCATATATAAATATATTGTACAGACCAAAACGCTCGATAGATTTACATCTGTCCCACTGTTTCAGAATTTCAAGGTGACAAACTGGCCGGTGGAGGACTATGGGAAATTTTACGATGGGGATTCGTATATAGTTCTCAATGTAAGTATTTTAGTTTGATAATAGTAAGAACTAAGATAACAATAACAATGACAGACAACACAGACAATAATAATAATAATAATAATAGTAATAATAAGACGATAATGATGATGATGATTATGATGAAGGAGAACGTTGACTGGAACGAAAACGACGATGATGTTGACAAAGACGATGATACTGAAAACAAAAAATAACGTGTCAAAGATTATGATGGTTCCTAGATACAATCAGCTTATATATTTTCTGAGATAATTTTCGATTTTTTAAAAGTTCTATAACACGATTCATTACCATTGGTGACGTTTCAGACTTACGAAAAGATGGGCAGTGAGAAATATTTTTATGATGTACACTTCTGGATCGGAAAATACAGTACTGCGGTAAGTACCTCTTATTATTTTTCGGTAAATTATAAGTTTCAGGTTAAACGATTGCATTGAGGTCGTGAGATCTTACCATCCTTGAGCTAAAATGATCAATGTGCTGTTTTCTGCATGTTTGTGCATGGAAATGGAGTGAAGGTGAAATGTTATAGCAAAATAGGTGTGCAAGTGCTAAAGAAAATTTGAAATACGTCTTAGCAAAAATGTAAACATGACGTTTACTAGAATAAACCTTTGCAAATCAGACAGTTTTAGATTAAGTGTTGTCAGGTTACATAACTTTCTCTGTAACTTTAAATGACGTGACGTTTGCAGTTAATTCATTTGACCATTTAAATTCAGCTTTCAGTAGGGGATTGCGTGGGGTTGGTGTTCGGAAAGGTTTTATCAGTAAGATACGCTGAAGTGGTGTCCTATTCAGGGGAGTTTATTCTTTGTGTATTAGAATGACGTCTTGGAAACAATAAGCAGGTTTTATTACGCATTTTTAGCGTCAAGCGGAATCAAGTTTTTCATTAAAATTAACCTATGCATAACTGTGAAAGATTAACCTGAGAGAAAATGATGATATCTTTGGCATGAAAAATATAATCGTCGGTGGTAGCAAAAAAATATTAGTTATAGAAAGCATGTATGAAAGTGATAAAAATAAGCGATGAACGAAGTGTCTGCACTCGTAGTACAGCAATCGGCAGAAATAAGACGGTTATAACAGTCTTCAGTCTTTACACACATAATTTTTATGCCGTAGGATGTCGGCTGAAATTATATATATATATATATATATATATATATATATTGAAACAGTAGAGAAGCGGGAATCCTTTAGAAATAGTGTCCTTAAACAACACTGTGGCAGTTTTTTAAATTATCTTCCTCAATTTA
The DNA here is from genome assembly GCA_029931535.1 of Margaritifera margaritifera. Lineage (NCBI taxonomy): Eukaryota > Metazoa > Mollusca > Bivalvia > Unionida > Margaritiferidae > Margaritifera > Margaritifera margaritifera. The sequence goes on along the minus strand of JAQPZY010001529.1, from coordinate 3,750,038 downwards.
AGCAGGAATACACATGTAATGGAATGACTTTAATATTTGAATACGCAGGACGAGTATGGAACTGCGGCGTACAAGACGGTTGAACTTGACACGTTCCTGAATGACGTCCCCGTCCAACACAGAGAAGTTCAGGATCACGAGTCTAAACTGTTCAAAAGTTATTTCACAAGCATCACGTAAGTATAGTCTTAGCCAAATCGGAGAAAGAGAGAGAGAGAGAGAGAGAGAGATAGAGAGAGAGATGGGGGGTGGGGGGTGGGGGTGGAGGACAAGCTTCTTCATCATATTCATAATCTTCTTCTTTGTTGTTGATGCTCAAATGCAACCCTTTTTTGTTTTATGTCACGTATCAATTCCCTATTTGGAGGGATGATTTGTTTATCTAATATGTATTGTTGTGTATAGCCAGCTAACAAAGAAGGGAAAGGTTAACAATCTTCTTCTTCGTTTTTGTTGCTTTATGATATCATAGAGTTTGTACTATTTTCATTGTACGTTTCAATTTCACAGTCAGAGTTGATCTATTCTTTTTTTTTTTTTGCATTTCTGTTTTCATCAGCTTTTCTTTATTTTATTTAATTATTTATAATATACACAGTTTCATATATATGGATAGTGCACTACGTGTATTCTGTACCCCTTCTCCTATCTTTTTTGTCTCGCCTTTTTGGAGGAAACTGCGAGAAATAGAAAGGATGATGTCGTTCGGCGGCGGCAGCGGCGGCGTTAACACAACGTTAAATGTTTTGCAAGCCCACAACTCCGAAATAGGCGAGACACAGCGCTTTGCGAAACTCCTATTAACTCATTTAAATTTTTATTTCTATGTTCACCAATTTATTTTTCCATTTAAGTTTGACTGAAAGAGGTGTGTGTCCATGTGGTATGTCTGTCTGTGACTTTTATTTATTGGAAGATTGTTTTTCTTTTATCTCACGCTATTGGCTCCAACACGGTTTTATTCCCGATGTATATCACCTTTTGGGCAAGTATTATTTATATATATATTCCTATTCAAGTATTGAAGGGAAAGGTTCTTTTCCAATAGATGTACATGGAAAAGCACGGTCGTTGAGAATGTAAAATGTACAGACAATTCACGATGGAAACAGCACATCAGAAGTAACCCAGATTTCAGCAGATTTAGTAGATTATAAAACTGTTTGGTTATTTCCTATAAACTGAGGAGAACTGAGTTTGCATGACTTCGTTGTCAGATTATGGGGAAAACCGTATGTGTACCTGACACTCAGGAAGTTGCAATATGTTCCTTCTTTGATTCACATTTTTGACTATGTTGAATTGTATGTTATTGGTGACTGTCCATGTACACTTCAAATCCGAGATCCATTCATGGGTAATACCATGAACAATTTTCCAAGTCAACTGAGTATCTAACTTTATCATTGTGACTCAGAACAGTTGCTACATGAATTAATGGAGTCTTTCCCCGACAATAAATTGGATGGTGATGAACACTTTATATCCAGAAGTATTTCTTTTACTCTTATTCATGAATGTACCGTGACCTACTTCGAGAAACCAAACCCGAGGCAAACTTTATGCTTCGATAATCTGTATATTTTGTATGTGATTGTAATGCAAAATAAGTGTATAATTACGGGAAAGTTCCAACAAAGAATGCTTTATATCTGCTGCGATATCTAAGTTCATAAATATTGTATAGAATGCATACCATTGTAATTCTGTAGAATCCCTCTGTATTTGATTTCACCTTTCTGATCTAAGACATACACTATTTACTGTCAATTGAAAATGTTGATATCAAATTAGCTTCGCTGCCTACTAATATGACCACTTCAGTGGTTGTTTCTACAGTGGCAACTATCCCGAAAATGAATCGGAATATTCTTTATTCTTTCCTGCGAATGTGGGTCTGTGGGGTGGCGGTGTATTTTTCGCCAAATTGCTGAGACTTTTCTCAAGGTGGTAAATACATCAGAAACTGTACATGCCCCACCATAATGCTACATTATTTATACATTGTGGTCATTTACGTGTATGTGTTTGCAATACAGTAGTATGAAGGTATTGACATTGTTATTCTAATTGTTCTATGTATATATATATATATATATATATATATATATATATATATATATATATATATATATATATATATATATACATATATATAAACTAGATAGGCTGCATCATAAATATCTCAAATATCTCATAAATATCTCAAAGAAAAAACAAAAATATAATTATGATGCAAATTTCCTAAATATGACAGAAAAAGTTTTGTATTTCCAGAATTATGCGAGGCGGAGCCGAGAGCGGATTTAGGCACGTCAAGGCCCAGGAGTACTTGCCGCGTCTTTTCCATTTCCATGGCGACAAAAATCGGGTAGAAGTAAAGGAGGTAATATGCAAGCACTGCTGTTCTGAAGTCTCATATTATTGTATATTTTCAACACCTTTCGTAATTGTATCTATAATCATTGTATGAAGACCGAATCAAGGCATGCCGCGTAGGCATTTAAGCTAGTTTCGAGCTTCAACAACAAGTAACACTGAAACGTCGCAGAATTCATTTCAGAGAAAGTTATCATGAGTGAGGCACGTCACGGTATTGCAAAAAGTTAAACAACATATTAAGGAATCAGATGAGATTTTGAATTGTTTGAGAATGTCTAATATTTCTGTTAAAATGTTGTTGAACGTTTATAAAAATGTGAATGATGTACACTTTCCAAATTGCACTCTGAAACTGTGACGTTTGATCTACCACTTATTCTTTCTTTTGAATGAAATTTCTACAGAGACATACAAGGAACCATAATACAGATATATAGATGATGATATCGATACGCCGTTTCAATTTTCAGATAACGAGGAACGCGGCACTACTTGACGGGTCGGATGTATACATTCTGGACCTTGGGCTGAATCTGTATCAGTGGAATGGTGAAACCAGCAACAAGGACGAACGATACAGTGTAAATTAGGCACACATTATGTTACTAATTTGTACAGAATAGTTAGAACCCTGTTTTCAATATTTAGAAACATTCGGTTTACCTACTTATTATTCCATGTCCAAGTTTATATTCTCAAATTAGTTTTGCTTATCCGGCCCCTTTCTTCTGCTATTGCTATGCAATGGATAGTCGGGGAATATTTTCTATGCATATATCGTTTTGCCAGATTGAAAGTAAATCTCAGATATAATAATTGTAGATGGAAGCATCGAAATCTTTGAGGAATAGATAATGTCTTGCATTTTAGATACTTCTTTGACCTATTGCAAAACAAAAAGCAAAGTTGTTCATGAATTACATTCGTCGGTGAAGTGACAAAGCCAACTGATGAACTGCCGAGTAAATAACCTCTTGAAATACACAAACAACAATGTCTGATTCGCTTCCACATGATGCAGTTATAAACACTATCATGTGGAAGGGTGGCGGTAAGGCGATCTTTTTGTAAATATGTGGTTCCGATCTCGCACACCTTTACTAGTCATTAGGTTTATGCATCAAAGGTCAGTGGTGTTCTCCACGTTCTCTTTCGTTTCTTTCACCTCAACATCTGAAGCGTAGAGAATACTTATCATGCAAATAACGTCAGTGTTGCACACTTGATCTATGAGAATAAAATCATTATCTTTCTCAGTATCTTGCTTTTAGAAATCACTGACAGCCACTGTTTTATTGGTTGGTCGGTTTTAACGGCAATGTTAACACTTTGTTGGTCATATCATGTTGATGAAATAAGATCTAAGTGCCTTTCTCAAGGACACACCGAGGAAGCCTACCCGGGTTGATCTTGACGGGTATACAACCCGCGGCTCTTGGAATACGAGCCCGACGCTCTACCAACTGAGAATACTAATATTAAACTCTCGCATTATGGGTAAACCGTGACACCCAACCCGATAATATAATTCCTATCAACGATTTACTGTATTTCTTCTCTCACCTGTCTTTGACTTTATGAATCTTATGCTTGTTTGATAATATATTAGGCTTTATAAACTGTATGTTTGCATCTTAAGGCCATGAAGTATCTACATGACCTGAAGAGTGAGAGAGGAGGGAATTCTAAAGCGAAAGTTCTGGACGAGAAGGTAGGCATACATTATCACTTCTTTAATTAATTTTGTTCCTTTTGAAACTGATAAACCGAAAATGTCTATATTGATTTACTAGAGAAGCCTTGCATTTAAAGTTTAAACATTAGATGTGCTGTACTTACAGTATGTACAATGTATTTATATTTTGCTTTTGCTCGTGAAACTATCATTTTTAATGTGCATTTCGCCGAGTAATAGAACTAGTCTTAATATCTATGAAGATGATACTATTTTATGAGGTATTTATTGTCATATTTGATGTCTATCTCTTGCCTGAGATTATTTTATTATTAGTAATTTATTAATTTCAATATATGCTATAAATTATATTTTACCACCATCAATTAATTTTCGGTTCATTTGAATATATATGTTCAAAACCCAGTTATTCCACCGCCGGAAAAAAATCACTTATCTAGTTCCAAAAGCGTTATATTTGTCGCAGCTCTTTATGTGATATAATGTGCTTGTGGTATAGAATCAGATATAGTAGATGACACAAATATATTATTGACAACAGCAAAGTGAACAAATATGTTTGTATGCTGTGTGTTGAAAATGAAAGTTAGGCAGCATAAACTATCGAAGCGTTTGATCACCCTGTTTTGTTGTCGAACTCATCTTGGCCGATGCAATAAATTTAGCATCCGTCTGTCCGTCCACACCCTAGATTAAGCTAAATGTTAACGATTTTAATATTAATGTAAATGTTAAAGTCTTGTTCTTTCTAGCTAAACAGAACACCGTCAAACAAAACGGACGTCTCTTTCAGATACTGAAACATTTTATTTTGAAATATCAATTTCATACTTCTTAGTCTTACAGAGCGGCCAGGGTAAATACACTTTCAGCATGGATAAATGAAAGGGGGGAAACTCTGAAATTGTTCTTATCACGAAACATTTGCTGCCCCAAAACTCACTGTCTAACACTGTGTTTGGTTCTCGATGATGTATTGTTAAGTACAAGCCTATCTAAATTGTGAGTATAGTTTATTGTGAAACGTGAAAAAATAAAGTGAGGTTTTCACATAATGTCATGAGTGATTTGTTCGACTTAATAGGTTCCCTTAATGCATCATTTAGGTAAATTAATGTCTGATATGTTTTGAGGATATTCCTCAGATATTGCTATTTGTGAAAAGGATGTGCCTTGCAGCCTTCATATGAAACATCAGTTAAAACATGGGTTTTATTATTTTTTCTGGCAGTTTGTCATGTTCACTCGCATCAACGTATTTATTGAAGACCGTTCTAAAGATCTTGTGCTTAGCTTATATATATATATATATATATATATATATATATATATATATATATATATATATATATATAGATATATATATATATATATAAATGCAACAAACTGACAACGAACAGTGCAAAACTATTTTTTAACTAGCCTAAGCGCTTTCGACCCTCATTGAGTCTTTGTCAAAGGCAAACACAAAGCAGAGACTACACAAGCAAACAACACAAAAAGGCGTTGAAATTACAAAATATTACATTATTTTTTCTTATGGAATTAGAGCTTGGAAAATGTTTGATGTTCCGCCTAGTTGGCTTCAACTTGACTAATGTTGTGGTAAATTAGTTGGTATTGACTTAAAAATGGAGGAGCCATAGGGCCAGCTTTTTTTAAATGTAAAACTTGTCTTTGACAAAGACTCATTGAGAGTCGAAACCGCTTAGGTTAGTTAAAATCTTGTTTCGCACTGTTCTTTGTTGATTATTCAGGTCGATGCAAAGAAAACTGAAAGCCTATGACGTCAAATTTGCTGCTGAAAAATTGGAATGAATAATTAGTGGGGGAACATATAAGTTAATTAAGTATGATACATTTGGCATAATATTATTTTCTATATAGTTTATGATCAATCGTTTCTATTAAACCCATCCGAACCGTTATCGAACGTCTATCAATGTCAGAGTTTGGATATAATTCATCATTACCCATCCGAACCGTTATCGAACGTCTATCAAGGTCAGAGTTTGGATATAATTCATCATTACTGCACCGTGAAATAAATATTTGCGTGAGAATGATTTTGGAGAAACATTGAAACTAAAGATAGTTCCGGATGAGGAGTATATGTGGCTATCTTGGACAGTAACTCTGGAATTGTTTATGTTCGAAATATGTCTGAAGTTTAATTTACCTAGCTAGTTTGATATTCATACAAGCACGGATGCCCACATTGTACAAGCATTATGACGGTTGATTTGCTGTGCATGTGCGTGAGTTACAATAATTTTATGAGAAATGATTGGATACAAGTAAATATGTTATTGTTGAAAATGGAGCTTTGTGTATTTGCGGACCTAAAAATGCGACTTTAGAAAGCAACGCTGACTACCTCAAGTACTGTTTTTGGATCTTTATGTTTTCAAGAGGTTTATTAATTATCTTTTCCTTTTGCATGATTAGAGAGATAATGATCCTTAAGAAACACCTTATAATCTTGTTTAATTTACAAAAAACATAGCCAAAAGCTTAACGCACACTATTTTATAAGAATATAATGTTCAGGAAGCAATTAATAATGTATTTCATGATTCAGCATTAGACAATATGAAAAAGAATGCGACCACATTTTAAAACAAAAGATCTATTTAAAATTCATTTGTAAACGATGGTCGTTTCAGCAAAAATTCCTGCAGTACATGGATGAGGTAGTTCCAACAAGTGAGCATGAATACGTCAGTGACGACGCAGATGCAACTAAAGAACTCTACCGGTAAATTTCATGCAAAAATTGAAGTAAAGTATGCATTAAAGTGTTACCGGATTTTTACTTCTTATGAAATTATCCAGCAAATGGATAAAGATGAGCAGAAAGGGGTTCACCAAAGGAAAGTTGACTGATGAACAATGAGAGGGTCGATACAAGCTGTGCCTGTATGGAGCTTTAATACCCACAGAAGCTACAAAAGGTTTATGAAATTTGAAAATGGAAATCCATGAGCTCTTTTGAAAGCTTTATTTAAGAAAAGCAGCGTAATATATTTTACTTCGCAAACTCAGTTGATTTCTACGTTTATTTACTAGAACCAAATGCATTTAAGTCTGAACATGATAACTGGGGACATTTCGCCAAACATTTTGCTGGGGGAAAATACTTGTTTAAGAAGGCAACAAATATTTGTTTGGCTCTGGTAGCAACATCTGGGTAGAAGTTGAAAATTCTTACCTTGGTAAATGTTTACCTTATTATAGAAAGGTTATCCCTATTATAGGAATGTTATCCGTATTAGAGGAATGTTATCCCTATTATAGACATGAGCTATAAGTCATATGGATAACTATACGTGTACGATTGCAGACTATGTATATTATGTATATAAAAAATAATGTCTATGCATGCTTGGTAGGTGGTCACTTTGTATACAGGGTGTTTTGAAAGCTAGTCATGTCGTTGTGGCTTAAATTGCGTTAATCAGGGGTCATTTTAATCTCTCTTTAGGACGCTTTTATTTTTGACACGAAGGAAGAACTTTTTGTCTGGGTTGGAGAGGAGGCGACGACTAGGGACAGATTAAATGCAATGACATAAGCTCACGTAAGTAGAAAATAAATAGCGAGTTCCATCTAAATCTGCATTTATTCAGAATCCTGGTATTTTATGTTCCTAACAATGCCACGATTTAGCAGGGACTTGTTTATATTTATCCAACTTTGAATTGCTACATGCTGATACATTAATCATAAATGGTAAATAGCATACCATTGCCAGGTTAACTCGTACATAAATTAAATTACCGTGATTTCAAGTTCTAATATGTTAACTATAATCAATCTATAATTATTTAGGAAGATATTATAATGGGTAAAATAAAGAGCTTGCATGTCTTGTCATTTGCTGGTTCTAAAGAATTTTATGATGAAACAGATGCATAATTTTCAAATGATCATCGACAGTCAACTTTTGACTCGAAATATTTTCAACTTTTTTAAAATCAGTTCTTGTTAAAATGTATAATCATTTTTATGTCTTCCCCACCATGTACCTTATAGATTCAAGACTGGCAAGTTCTGAACCTTAACCTGAAATTCATACTCTGGTCTAGGCATTCATTACTTTGACTTTCAGTAATTTGTTATCTCTGTTTCTCAACAGAATATATGCTGCCATTTAAAGCTAAGTTTTGATGTAAATTATGTTAAATATGTCTTTCCATTGTAGACACACCTCCAGAAAACCTCTCACCCCTTCCTTCCAGTCAGCTACCTAACCGAAGGACAGTTCAATTCCAGCGTTAGATTTGGCAGCATAAGTCAAAGCATTGCAAGTAGTAATCAACATGTACAAGCAGTAATCAATCTGTACGAGTAGTAATCAAACCTATAAAAGCAGTATTCAGACATGTGCAAGGAGTAATTCAACCTGTATAAGTAGTAATTAAGCAAGATGGCTGATGAAGCTCTGCTTGATATTATTAGTCTAATTTCACTTAAATTCGACTTATTTCATACGTCTTTTTTCTCCAAATTTGACAAAGCTGTTTGCCTGTATCTGTATATTAGTAGACATCGATATTAAGTTTGTTTGTCATATTTGGTAATTCTTGATACTGTGCCATATCAGCAGAAAAATGAACATGTATACATTCAAGCAGTACGTAGGTTACGACGATGATGATGATGATGAAGATGACGATGACGATGATGGTTATGTCTCTTGATACTTTGTACTTGATAATGAAACAAACCTGTTTCTTGTTTATAACAGACAGATACAGAATCTGTTTAGTACGTACATACCGCTTAGTTTGTCATCTCTGAAAGTCTCTGAATATTCGTTAATTTTAATTCTTTTGGCTTCGACTGTCATTTGCATCACGTGATTAAGGTTCTATATTATATCGCTGGTATTTTCCAGATTTTTAACATCGAACTTGTCCATATTGTAACCAGGAAATTAAAAAACGTGTTAAAGGTGCAAATGTAGGCACATTAGTATAAGGTAAACTACTCACACTATGATCACAAATATTTAAGTGGATGTGCTATCCCGTCTAGATTTTAGAATGCATTCCTGCTTATCCCAATAAAGAGACCATGTAACCAAATTTCTTCCGGAAAAAAAATGTTTCATTGTAGGTAGTTTAGAGCAAAGAATATAATTGTCTATTATATTCACGTAACACTTTGTACCCCCTACCGATTTTAAAAACTAGAAGCATCAAGGATATAAAGAATGTACAATACTTAGTCATTTCATGCATTCATTTTTCATTTCTGACCTGATAATCACCAAGGGGTCTCTAATGCTATCATCTTGTTTGCCTTTCAAACCAAACGCGAGTTTCTTTACTAACACGGATGCCAAATATGTGTGGTTGGGACAAGAGATTTGATGTAGTTCATCATTTTCGATAAGCTCTGAATAATTCCTTAAATTTCCGTAACTTTGGGAGTTACATCTCGTTGAAAACACGTATATAAGTGTTACCCCATTTTATTTTGCTTAATTTTGTTAAAGAAATAGAAATATTAAAACTAGACATTGCAAATATTGGATGCAGACGACACAGTTTTACTAAAAAGGGACTGTTCTAGGAACCGGAAAAGGACAGTGAGGAGTCTCGTTGTTTACATCGACTGCTTCCGTTGGGTCTGAAACGCAAACAAGATGACAACGTTAGGGGACCTCTGGCGACAATCAAGATAGAAATTACCAAATGATAAATGAAATGACTAAGTTTTGTGCACTTTAATATCCTTGTTGTTTTTCGATTTTAAATTCCACCAGTCGGGGGTGGGGGTGTCTATAAAATAGCGGGAATGTAGGCGAAATACTATAAGTAAACTAGATCATTTGCTGATTGATGCCTTTCAACTTACGGCATCTGTACATGCTACTTTTTGTGAACTTAGTCGAAATTCACTAATCGTATAAGTGTATACATGTACATTTGTAAAACATAACTATTCGACAATAATTTTGTGTTTGCAATTAAGAGATTATAAAACGAATATTGCTTTACTGAAGTAGTTGTGATGTTGATTCCTATTTAGGTATATGATGATTTTAATTATGACTTTTTCTCTTTGAAGTTATCCATACTTGTAATAGATACAATTTATATCAGTTCATCAAAATAATTGCAGCGTTGTGTATATTTTGTGGTAGATCACATACGTTACGCACAAACATGCATATTTCAATTATTATTTTTTAAATAAAAGAGTTTCTCGGATGCTTTGTGTTATTTTTATTATAAACAAATGCATCAAACGGCTGTAACACACTGCTACTATTGATACTACCACTCTTTATTATTATTAATATTATTAATATTATTTTTATTATTATTATTATTATTATTATTATTATTGTTATTACATAAAGAGGGGCTCCTCATTTAACTACTGCTATTAAAACTTAAACGCGGCCGTTATGATATTCCGGATAATATTCCGGATGTATTTGGGAATTATATATATATATATATATATATATATATATATATATATCATTGAATAACATGCAAAACATGTTGATACTTCATATACAAAACATGTAAGTATCACAATAAATAACTGACATAATATTTTGGTGTTGATGTAGCTGTAACATCCTGCTGTGAATAATTTAACAATGTCATATTTATTGTACTTCATGAAGTAGTTTGATTCGAGTTATTCTATTGAAGATAGCTTAGTTAGATTTTTAATGGTTTTGGTAGATTTAAACGCAAGCATGACACTGATCGAAAAATGTATGCACTCTTAGCTTTGCCTATTGGGTATCTCACAAAATAAGACAGTACTAAATTATGACGGGTTTTATTGACCAAAAATAAACTGTGACATGGATTCATTTGTTAAATAACTGTTCAAAGACTGACATATGTCAGTAAGTGTTTCATATTTCAAAGTTTGATTGCCAAGAAATCTCACATGTGTTGAATTGTTCAGTCTGTTCGTAAAGAATGCCTCCTTTCAGCATGTGTTGCGTCTCTATTCGGACGATATAAACATAAGTCTTGGAAAAGAAAAGAGTTCGCAACTGCAAAATTGCTCGACAGTAATCACGTTAATATCCATGCACAATTTATACTGGTATATATGCGTTATTTAATATTTTTCTGTATCATTTACTGTTTATGTTTTCAATCCCAATAAAGCCTCCATGTACCTGTCTTAATCCATGAAAGGGGATCACATCACTAATCATTGCTATTACTATTATACTGTGTATTCGCTCTCAGCTTCGATGAAATATTGTCTATTATACTGTGTATTCACTCTGAACTTAAATGAATATTATCTATTATACTTTGTATTCACTCTGAACTTAAATTAATATTGTCTTTTATACTGTGTATTCACTCTAAGCTTCAATGGATATTGTCGATTGTATTGTGTATCTACTCTAAACTTCAATAGATAGTGTATATTATTCTGTGTATTCACTCTAAGCTTCAATGAATATTGTCTATTATACCGTGTATTCACTCTACGTTTCAATGGATAGTGTGTATTATTCTGTGTATTCACTTTAAGTTTCAATGGATATTGTCTATTATATTGTGCATTCACTCTAATGTTCAATAGATAGTGTGGATTATTACGTGTATTCACTCTACGCTTCAATGAATATTGTCGATTGTATTGTGTATCTACTCTAAACTTCAATAGATAGTGTATATTATTCTGTGTATTCACTCTACGCTTCAATGAATATTGTCTATTATACCGTGTATTCACTCTAAGCTTCAATGGATAGTGTGTATTATTCTGTGTATTCACTCTAAGCTTCAATGGATAGTGTGTATTATTCTGTGTATTCACTCTAAGCTTCAATGGATAGTGTGTATTATTCTGTGTATTCACTCTAAGCTTCAATGGATAGTGTGTATTATTCTGTGTATTCACTCTAAGCTTCAATGGATAGTGTGTATTATTCTGTGTATTCACTCTAAGCTTCAATGAATATTGTCTATTATACCGTGTATTCACTCTAAGCTTCAATGGATAGTGTGTATTATTCTGTGTATTCACTCTAAGCTTCAATGGATATTGTCGATTATACGGTGTATTGACTCTAAGCTTCAGTGGATAACGCCTATGAAAAAAGAAGAATGCGCAAACATTATATAAATACTTACTTGAATCAGAAGATATCAGTTTTTGCTGACAATTGAAGTCTTTGTTTACATAAAACATGGAGCATAGAAAACATTAAGACGTTAAATCTATTCAAAGGTCAAAGTTCAAATGTATGAGGGCTTTACTATTTATCTGATCTTGTCCTTCATTCACAGAATGCTTGATGGCTCACGCAAGATTTGCTAATCATGGTATGCCTATCATGTATTATTTGGCATGAAATTGTTGTTCTAACCCTGCTAAGAACGTACGGATTTCACTCAGACAAGGTTCTATTTGATGCTCTTGACAGGTATCAGAGCTTTTCTCTGTATGCACATTCAGCCTCATAAAGCAAGCTAGTTAGCGTAATAAAGACGATGTCTATGGACAGGTCTCCTCTCTCTCTCTCTCTCTCCATGCATGCGTGGGTCACCTCAGTATGAGCTTTCCTTCACAGTCTTTGTCCTATGTAAAACATGTTACTGTTACTTATAAATAAGACTACTACTTTTATGAATATTTTGTATGTTTTTTAATATATTTAAAATCGATTTTGTGGCTTATTCCCTAGACCCTTTTCAAGACGTTAATCTTTCTTCCCTTGCATCTCATTCCTTTCCATTTAATTGGAACGCGGATGGGTGATGGGTGATATTTAGAAACAGTTCGAAGAGGATCGTCTTTACTCAAGGATATTTGGGTATGAGGCAATGGTGTGACGGTCAATTTCAGATATTCTCCCCTTTTCAAAATTCCCTTTATATATAAACATATACCCCAGACAAAATCGATTAGAAGTTCGACGACAGGAATTAGCTTCACTATCAATCAGAATTTAGGATGTCGAATCAAATATGTAATTTTTATCTTTTAATATGCAAGATCTGTGCTACTCGATATGTTGGCGAAACCGTTGATTTAAAAAAAAACGAATGAATAACCACAATAACAATTTTCGCAACAGAATAAAAGTGGAACTCGCCAACCACCGCAACTCGAATTGGCATTTAGTCCCTACAGATTCTACAGATTGAATCTAACCTGGGTTGGACCGATATAGAACGCACAAGTAAGGAACGATACTGGATACTAAAGTTGAAAACTCATGGGGAGTTCGGCCTAAATGAAAACGTCTCACCTTCCCAATGCAGTCTTATCAAAACTTCAGCCAGGCGTGAGTTTATCAGATGTGCGCATTTTTGCGATAATATTTACCCAAGTAAAGATTCTGTATTTCTTTACCTGTATTATTATTATTATTATCTCTCTGTCTCTCTGTCTGTCTCTCTCTCTCTCTCTCTCTCTCCGTGCATGTGTGGGTCACCTCAGTATGAGCTTTCCTTCACAGTCTTTGTCCTATGTAAAACATGTTACTGTTACTTATAAATAAGATTACTACTTTTATGAATATTTGTATGGTTTTATTTGTATTTAAAACCGATTTTGCGGCTTATTCCCTAGACCCTTTTCAAGACGTTAATCTTTCTTCCCTTGCATCTCATTCCTTTCTATTTAATTGGAACGCGGATGGGTGATGGGTGATATTTAGAAACAGTTCGAAGAGGATCGTCTTTACTCAAAGATATTTGGGGGTGAGACAATGGTGTGACGGTCAATTTCAGATATCCTACACTTTTCAAAATTCCCTTTATATATAAACATATACCCCAGACAAAATCGATTAGAAGTTCGACGACAGGAATTAGCTTCACTATCAATCAGAAGTTAGGACGTCGAATCAAATATGTAATTTTTATCTTTTAATATGCAAGATCTGTGCTACTCGATATGTTGGTGAAACCGTTGATTTAAAAAAAAAAACGAATGAATAACCACAATAACAATTTTCGCAACAGAATAAAAGTGGAACTCGCCAACCACCGCAACTCGAATTGGCATTTAGTCCCTACAGATTCTACAGATTGAATCTAACCTGGGTTGGACCGATATAGAACGCACAAGTAAGGAACGATACTGGATACTAAAGTTGAAAACTCATGGGGAGTTCGGCCTAAACGAAAATGTCTCACCTTCCCAATGCAGTCTTATCAAAACTACAGCCAGGCGTCAGTTTATCAGATGTATGCAATTTTTGCGATAATATTTACCCAAGTAAAGATTCTGTATTTCTTTACCTGTATTATTATTATTATTATTACTATTATTATTATTATCCCCTGACGAAGAGCTTGTTTAGCTCGAAACGTTGGGAAACTGTTTTGTGTTTGCACCGTTACACATTTTTGTGTCAATATATATTACATATTTATATCTTTTACTCTCGCGAAGACAAAGCTCTTTCCCTCCGAGATTTTTGGACAAAGTACTTTTAGGCGTGATATGAGGCGAGTAAATTCGATATGATCCGCTATAAGTAAGTAAAAAAACAAATCTCGAGCATTGTGATTCTTTGCAAGAAGGGGTAAACATTCATCTTTCTCCCAGAAAACAAAATCTGGTTATTATTACCACGGCAGGATATACCAACAAGCGCCTGATTTTACGGTATGGCCTAATTTTATTATTTTTTTTTCTGAAAAAGTTTATAATTTCATGAGATATAAAATGGAATTGTAGTACGTACTCCGGATTATGCAAATTCGATCTTGCATCCAAAACCCCATGGCTCAACAATCAAACTGAATGAGTTAAGAAACATGCAGCTGGCATCATAATAACCCAGCTACAGCAATGATCCTGATAGCGTGCAAAGATTATCCTGTTAACCGCTGTAAAGATTTGATGAAAGCATAACCCACCTTTTTCGCTATCCAGACAGAGTTGGCTCGAGTTTAATCCCAGGAGAGATAACTATATCTTACCCAAGGGACAGACAAGGTCAGGAGCACGTCCGTTCGCAGGTCGAAGTCATAGCAGTCTCCTTTATTTTTGCAGCCGAACTCCTTCCAAACCTTTTGAGCGTGCTCGTGGCTGCCCGGATTGATGCCCGCTAAGCTGAGCTGGCTGTATAAGGCATCAATTGGGGGTTGGGTGGAGATGCCTCTCTGAGTAAAGCTCCCGATAGTTCTTGTACTAATGGGGATACATGCACTTAGTGGTGACCAGGCAGACGTCGTGCTCTGTCACGGTTTGTGATATACAACGCTTCCTTGAGGAGGTTGGCAGCCAGGGTTTCAAAGCTACTGTTTAGAAACGGGAGGCTGTCAACAAACTACAGCTGGCCAAGAGAGAACTCCATGTATTTCTCCATGTTGCTAGGGATGGCGCTGATGCCGTCTGTTGAGGCCCTCTCGATGGCTTACATGATCAGGTGCCCGTCATATCTATGCAGGTTGTGGATCACAACCGGCACCTTGGATTTATCGGGGCTGATGCGCAGCTAAAGGCAGCATGCGTTATGGGCCATGCCGTGGTACGTGTCTGTCATGTGGCAATGGTCTCGCATCCGGAACCCTCGCACATGTAATTTTTGATGCTTTATTGGATCGCGGCGTTGGCTTGGGAGACCAGCAGCTCGATCTGGTTGGGCTGCATGGCGGCGGTTGGTGGGGCAACGTAAATAGCCTGTAATCTAGATGATCTCCTGCTAGACCGGCGCGGCTTTTTGGAGTTAGGCCGCCAGAGCTAAACTTCAATCCGCCGTGGTTGCTGATCTCCATACCAATGGTTCCCCGCGCTTTAGATGGCCAAGAAGCGGGCTTGCGTCTGCTTCAAGGCTTTGGGCACAGGGCGCTGTAATCTTTCACAGACGTGGTGCCACAGTCCCTCTGCTTCACTACTGCGGTTGTGGTTGACCTGGCGCCTAGGGGCTGGGTTTGGCGGTGGTATAATGGGTGCGACCTATTGCGCAATGCTGGACTTGGTTTGGGTGTATTTGGTACCTGGCCCTGGCGGACAGTACTTCTTCCATCATACCATCGAATTCAATCCCGTTTATCTGACCCTCCCGGAGCAGCTCCTTTATTCGCTCAACAAATGGCATCCTATTACGAACCATACTATCTCTAATTGGCAGGTTCTTGTCATGGATAAAACACCACCTCTAATTGTGTTAAAGCAGCTCGCAAAGAAACTTAGCATATTGTTTCCTCGCCATGGCTCCTATCCGTTTCAGTTTCGTTGCTTGGCTGAGCTCCGCCACCCCCACCCCACCAAGCGTGGGTAAACGGGGTGTGCGGCACCAACACCAACCCCGCATTTCCAGCACGGTGCTATCACTATTTCTTTCTTGCTTCGCGAAGCTTGGACCTAGCAGTACGTGTTTATACACATCTTCCCGCATGGCTCTTTGCAACCCAGTTTCAGCCATCCGTATGTATTTCTCCCCAGCGAACCGTGTTTATTAGGTGCAATACTAAATACCTATGTGCTTCATTTGAGGCGTGCTACCCGCCATAGCCGTCGGGCCGACATCGATGCTAGTCACCAAAAGTTAGCTACAACACCAATCGAAGATAGTCGCCAAAACTTTTCTATGCATATCCTATCTCAAGCTTTCATTACTAGTCGCCAAAAGCTTCATACGACTGGGATCGAAGGTAGTCACCGAAAGTTATAAATGACTAGCATTATGGCTAGCCACTAAAGTCATCTAATGGTGGATCAATATCTTCACATAACGTTAATGATCAGAGATGAATTCAAAACTATTTTATATAGCGACCATATAGACAAAATACACAGCTAAGCACCACTAGTTTCAAATGTATATGAAATAGAGACTAAGTTTGTATTTCACAAATGTAAACTTCTATATAAAAAAAATTCTCACATGTGAAACAAAGAATACATAATAAAACGGCCTGCAAAGTCTAGTTGTGCCACATTCAGATCGATAGTATTTATATCTCGAAAAGTTTGAAAAACTTAACTAAAAAGTTAATTCACCTAATAATTGACATTGCTTCAGTTGGCAAATGGAACGAATATTTCCATTGGGGAAACAGTAACGATATGCTCAGGCTAAGCTAATCTTATTTATATATAAAGTGTGTGAAGAACCACTTGAAAGAAAAACAAAAAACTTTTATAAATAGAGTCACGGGCAAAATAATAAAATGTAAACACTACAAGGACGAAAAAGACTCTGCGTGAAGAAAAATAAAATGAAAGCAAAATGATAAATCTTTTATGAAAAAATAAAATGAATTGATTCTGACAGAATCAAATAACAAATTGTATTTTGTTAAAAATTGATTTATTGACTACATTTGATATAGAACGCAATAAAAATGTAAGTACTCTCTGCTTGTATTCTGCATTAAAATTCAGTGTTCGAAATGACAGAATTTGGGGAATTTTAGCTAAATTTGCCACATAAGATAGATTTCCTGCACGGAGACACTAAATATATTGACCCATCGATATCTGACGCGCCGATTGATGTGGAAGTCTCAAGACGAGTTATCCCGCATTTCGAATGAACCAACAAGTTGACACAAGCCAGGATCTATCTCACAGAGGAAGATCTCAAGTATGGTTGAGAAACAATACTCACAATTTACAAGAAAATCACTGTGGGGTTACAACAGTTACACAGGTGCTCGATTCAATCAAATTTAAACTATTTGTAAATGGATAAAGGAGTGGTGGTGAGGTGGGAATGGATGTATAAGTTTTAGGAATCAATGACTAACAATAAAACACTTTGACCTGTACTAGTTGTACTATCAGTAAATGGATATGGGGGAGGGGTTTGGGGATTCAAAGAGTAATAATACAACACTTGAAACCCTAATATTCGTAGAGTGTAAAACACTGACCAATACAGGGTCAACGACTTAGATTCTATGACAATTTACCCCAATGAGTCAGTTACCGATAGTATTTGTTTCATGTGTAACGACACCCTGTGGTACCTTCTTACAATCGTTGGAGCTCAGCCTCTTTTATGAACACTGGAATAGTTTTAAAGAAGCGAACATTGGTTTCTTTTGAATCTGAGCAATGCTGAATCAGCCAACTCGCATTGACTCCGTCCATGATAGCATGAAATCTTAGTCATTTTTATGTATAACAGAAAAACACATCCTTTGCTTTCCAAATCAAGTTTCACTCCGAATACATGTGCCCATTATATAAAATATTAATAACTTGCTGCTGGATTTTCAAAACCTCAAATCGGTTACGGTCTATTGTTTGAAGTACTTGTTTGATGTTGACAGAGCTACTATATTGTTGATTGATAATCCCCTGTACTATAAATAACTACCGTAGCTACGTTGAATGAGCATTCTAAATGTCATACGAAATTTTAACATAAAACCAACACAAAAATGCATGTATGAATACAATTAATACAAATTGTAATAATGAGAGTTTATTGTTTTGTTGGGGGGGGGGGGTATGAGTGTATTGTGTGATGTCTGTGATCGAATCACTCATGTTACATGACGTATGAAAAGCATTGTTTCCTTTGTGATTCAGCAACTGAGAGTTTATACGCAGATAAACAACATTAAACTCTTAATTATACATCTTTCATTTATAAATACACAAATGTTTTGTAGACACATCTTATAAATCTTAAATAAGCGTAAGCTCGGTCCATTTCATGTGAGAAGTGAAGAGTTGGGGATGTGATTTGCCCTTCGAACAACTTTTCTTTCATATTTACCTCAAAACTTTGTTATTTTTTTTTTCATTGTGCAAGATAACATTTTTTCCTTAAAGGCTAAGGCCGGAATTTTCTAACGATTGACAGTTTTTTTTATTTACATGCAAATCGAAGCATCTGGATTTATAACATACCTAAGGCCACTATAGCCACCCAAACAATGAAAGTTAAATTGTAGGCACCTTACTATTCATATAAGGAAATTCAAGTGAAAGCTGTTTCTCAATTTTAACATAATTTTAGAATACATAAAGAACTACAAGGGATATGCCGCTCAAAAGTCGGGGAGTGTACAACTTCCTTGCCCCCCCCCCCCGGTTTATTATAGTGAATATTTAAAAAACTTAGGAACATGTACATTTAGCTCTCAAAATCAAATTCATTCGGGAATAATCATCGAACTCAGAATAAAAGCATGATGGTTAGACAATGTAAAATGTCCATGATTCTTTAGAAGTTCAGTTTATATAGGTTCCAAAATAACTGTTTACATATTCGTTACTTAATAGCGTGTAAGATATAAGAACGTGCTGATTACTACTACTACCACTGAGGTATCACTGTCGGTAACAAGAAAACAGCTGCCAGCTGTATTTGTGAAGTGCGAATAATTAACTGATTTCCTTATGGAATCGTGAATAAGGAACGAGGTGTAAACGGGAATAAGTAAGTGGTTACTTCACTTCCTTTCCTCTGATTCCCCTTGACACATTTTTTGAACATTTCTTCTGGACGTCGAACATATACATAGGTATTTAAAGATCAAAGAACGATTCATGTCATGATCATATAAGAAAGGGACGTTACGACCCATATACACACACACACACACAGACACACACACACACACATATATATATATATATATATATATATATATATATATATATATATATATACACGTAAGATCAAATCCCTTACGGTCTACCAATCCCCAACCCCATCCCCATATATTTATATATTTAGTCCCCAATTTCTCGAAAGCGGCTCAACTAATCTTCCCCAAACTCTTGATACAGTTGCAACATATCCCTAACTAGGAAATGTCAAACAGGGGTTGAAATCAAAATTCTCTATGTAGGGGTTAACGTAGAGCAGAATTTAGATATAATCGCTCCTCAGTGTACCGATGTAATATTGGTGGTATCCATAAGGTCCTTTCTATTTGTCTGATTCCTCTCCACGAAGTTCCTCAATACTTCTTTTGGGAGTTAAACATTTTACTTGGTACAAAATATCAAAGCAAGATCAATGTCAAAGTCTTTTTAGAGGTGGAGTATATATATAAATATATATATATATATATATATATATATATATATATATATATATATATATATATATATATATATATATGGACTTAAGAGGTAATCTCCTTGTGGACTTTTTCATACCAACCATACATTGACCTTGCAATTTCTCGAAATAGGCTCGACCAATTTTGTCTTTGAACTTTTCCTACTCTTGAAGCAGATTCTTAACTAGAAACTTTCAAAGAGGCGCTGAAATAAAAATCCTCAATGTATGGGTTCGGTTAGCACAAAATGATGATATAATCAATCCACATCGTATCTACTTTTTAAACCCAGTACCCATAAGTTACCCCTTCTTTCGCTGATTCCTCTATACGAAATTTGTCTCAATTTCTTTCCTGGTCAAAAATATCCTTAGAGATAAAATCTCCAAAAAGCGTCCATGTCAAAATTATGTAAGGAGATGTAAGGGTCCTTCTGGATATGAAAGATGTAATCCCCTTAAGGCCTGGATTATATCGCCTCCACCCCATATTTAGTCCCCTGTTTCATCAAATCGGCTTGACGAATATTTTTCGAACTTTTCCTGCTATTGGAACAGATCTATAACCAGGAATTGTCAAACAATGGTTGCAATCAAAATTCTCTAAGTAAGGGTACACGCTTTGCAAGATTTGGATATATTTAGTCCACACCATACCAGTTTCATATTGCCGGTATCCATAAGTACACTCTTATTTATCTGATTGCTGTCGATGAACTCTTTCAATACATTGTGGGTGATCAAACATAATCCAAGGTCATAGTCCAAGGTACAAATATCAAATAACGATCCATTTTAAAATATTTTCTAGTGGTGGACCGTATGATTCATATATGGATTATAGTTGTAATTTCCTTATGGGCTTTGTTAATCCTACCATATATTGAGCTCCCTTTTTCTCGAGATCGGCTCGACGAATTTTCTTGAACTTTCTCTACTGTTGGAATAAATCTATACATATAAACTTTGAAAGAGGCGTTGAAATGAAAATCCTCTAAATAGGGGTTCAGTTAGTACAAAGTGTTGTTAGAGTCGATCCAGACTGTAACTGCATTGTACACCAGGTACCTTTAAATTCCCCCTTATTTCGCCGGTTCCTCTGGACGAATTTCGTCAATACTTCTATTGGGAGTCGAAAATATCGCTAGATATAAAATCTCAAAGAAGGGTCCATGTCATAATTCTCTAAGGAGGGGATGTCAGTTCATATGTATACGTAAGATTTAATCCCAGTACGGTCTGTGTTATACAACCTATATGGTTAGTCCACTAATATCTCAAAGAAGGGTCCGTGTCAAATTTATGTACGGTGGGGATGTTAGGGATCATATGTATACGTAAGATTTAATCCCTTTATGGCCTGTGTTACACCGCCCATATGTTTAGCCCACTTTTTCAAAGTTTTGCTTCTGTTGGTAAAGAACCCTGATTACTAACTGTCAAACAGGTGTTCAAATCAAAATTATCTAAGAAGGGGCTAACGTATTGCAAAGTTTGTATATAATCGATTCACACAATATCAGTTTAATATTGCTTGTATCCACAGGGACCCTTCTATTTCTCTGAGTGTTCTCAACAAACTTCCACAATACTTCTTATGGGAGTCAAATATATCACTAAGTACAAAACACCAAAGAACGATGAATGTCAAAATCTTATTTAGCTCCGTATTGCTCGAAATCGGCTCGACGAATCTTCTTTGAGCTTTTTCTACTGTTAGAGCAAGTCTCTACCTACAAAGAGAGGTCAATGTACAAATTCGTTAAGGAGGGGATGTAAGGGCTCATATGATTACGTAAGATGTAATTCTCTTACGGCCTGTGCTATATCTAACCCGCCCCCCCCCCCCGCCACCATCCCCACCGCATCCCACCATTTTGATTCATATTTCTCGAAATTTTCTTCTAACTCTTGTTACTCTTGGAACAGATCACTATCTAGACATTATAAAACAGGGGTCGCGATCAAAATTCTGTAACTAGGGGTTTTCGCATTGCAAAATTTGTATATTATCCACTCAATACCAGTTTAATATTACCTGTATCCATAAATACCCCGCCTCCAATTTCTCTGATTGCTCTCGCCGAACTTGATCAATACTTCTTTTGGGGGTCAAACATATCCCTAGGTAGAAAATATCAGAGAACAATTCATGTCAAAATCTTATTTAGTTCCATATTTCTCGCAATCTGCTCAACGAATCTTCTTTGAACTTTTCCTACTGTAGGAGCAAGCCTCTACCAAGAAATTGTCAATGAGGCACTACAGCCTAAATCCTATCAGTAGGGGTTCTGTAAGTGCAAATTGTTGTTAAAGTCGATCAACATTGGACATGCATTTCATACCCGGTACTCATAAGTTGCCTCTGATTTAGCTTATTCCTCTCGACCACATTCGTTATGACTTCTTTTGTGGGTCGTACATATAGCTAGCTTGAGATAAAATGTCAAAATAGGGTCCAAGTCGAAGTTCTTTAAGGAGAGGATGTTAAAGTTTATATGCATACGTAAGATTTAATCCCTTTGCCGGATATGTTATAGCCCCCACCAACACCCCGTATAGTTACTCACTATATCTCAAATTGTTTTGACGAATGTTCCCTAAACTTATGTTGGAACAGATGCCAAGTTAGAAACTATCAAAGATGGGTGGAAATACATTTTCCTTAAGAACGGGTTCACGTATTAAAAAATTTGGATATCGTCGTTTTTCATCTGTTTTATATTGCCGGTATCCATAAGGACCATCCTATTTCTCAGAGTTCTCTTGACGAACTTCGTCAATACTTCTTTTGGGGGTCGAACATATCCCAAGATATATAACACTCAAAGCAGGATCCACGTCAAAATGATGCGAGGATGGGCTGTCTGGGTCCATTCTTGGACTTTAGATTGTATCCATGTACTTGCTTTGATATGGTTTCCATGTATTTAGCCCCCTTTTTCTCGAACTTGGCTCGACACATTCTCTCTAAACGTTTCCTACTCTTCGACCAGATGCTAAACTATAAACTTTCAAAGAGTGGCTCAAATTAAAATCCTCTAAGTAGGCGTTCAATTGGTGCAAATTCTTTATATAATCGATTCCCTATGCACTTTCTTTGCATAGCCGGCACCTACTAGGAACCGCCTATTTCTCTGCTTAGTCTCTACGAATTTCGTAAAGACTTGTTTTGAGGGTCGGAAAAACCCTAGAGATACAATCTCAAAGATGGGTCCATGTCAAATCATTTAAGGAGGAGATGTTCCATATGTGAAACTGAGAGATACATTTATGCAGCTATATCTCGCAATCGGTTCAACGAATCATTTTGTAACATTTCCTTCTGTTTGCGCAGATCCCTAACTAGAAACACTCAAAGATGGGTTCAGCTGGTACCAATAAGAACATTCGTATTTATTTGATTGAGCTAGACTAATTGTTTCGTCTCAACATATGATAGGGGTCGACGTAAACCACTCGCTATGAGTTCCATGAAGAGTGTTTATATTTGTAGCATTTTTGAATTGGCAATAAGATAGTGGAACTCTATTCTTTACTGAATCGGGAGTAAGGAATACGTTACAAACTCAATGTCAAAATTATCGTGAATAAGTAACTGGTTACGTATTCCTTATTTAATCATTAATAAGGAACAAAGAATAAGCAAACAACTTGATTTCAGTGTGAAAGTCAACATCCAGTTTTTAACAACGCTTGTAACCACCTGGTGCATCAATTACGGGGATGAAATACAATACAGGGCATATAGTTTATGTACATTTGAAAAAAATCGACATTTTGTTTGTTAGATTGTAGCGTAATATCTGCCTTAATTTTATTTGTAGGTACATCTACTCTATCGCATAATATATACGTATGTACTAGATATTGCAAAAATATGGAATGGTGCGCCCAAATGGAGGGCCTACAAAATATGAACACCTAAGGCTATTTCCTCATTAGCATATGGGCTAATCCAACCCTGAACATATGTGGTGATGACTTAGCTATTTTGACCTGTACATAAGAAATAATAATTTTAGCGAACATCATGGCAAATTGACGGAATTATATCTGTCATATCCAAATCCTGATAGCGATACTTTCTTTTAATGTAAAAGCCACCCACAACATGAAACTTATTTATAATTCAGAACTTTAATATTTGATCCAAACGTTTTACTTTCTATGCATGGAGAATAATTTTGAAAAGCATTGGAACACATGCTCTTACGTTCATTAACATAGTATCGAGACAAGTATATGATCTTGGAGCGATAGGATCTCACGTAGGTTGGTTTAAATATCATTTATTTGCAAATGTTTTCACAGAAGTACATAAAATATCAGATTAAGCGATATAGATGATTGAGCGACAAGCTTAAGCTTATAGCGAGTTATCTCCTCATTAACAATACTCTTTACTTAGATGATTTGATTGATGCAAGTAATGCAAGAAAATAGAGATTATTGCAACAATATATACAATCTAACGAAATATGCAAAGATAATTGTTCATACAATACATGAAATGTAATAGGAGTTGTTAACAATACATACTAATAGACATAATATGAAACACTGGTACTTATTAAGGTGGAGGGGGATGTGACATTTAACTTTAACTCCGTTGACATTTGCGTTGCACCTAAGGACACATACCATAATCATATCAAGAAAGTGAGAGGACATAAAATGGTTAGAGTAGACAAAGATCGTAGTTGCTCTTTTGAATTTGTGGACTGCGCTAAGTATCGCTTATCTGCTCAAAGCGCTTGCAAGGGGTTGTCTCTCATTCCAAGCAGGTTCTATGTTATTCTAAACTCTGTTGTTTCAAGCAGGGAAATAACTTTTCTCCTTTTAATTTTCAATGTTTCATTAAAGATTTTGTCTTGGATGTAAATGAACTCCACAGAAGGCTCTCATATTGCTAAAATTTGAATCTGGGCGCAAACTACACTTTTTGTCTTGCTTGAAAGTGGAGTGGTCTTACATTGTACGTTGCATTTAGTTTATGAATGAAGTAAATAAATGGTGTATGCTCATTAATTCCAGGAACTCAGACTGTACTCACTTCCGAAAGAGTAGGGAGTCATGGAGTAGCTTTAAATTTTCTATTAGACAGAATATCTATGAATATGCTTAGATTTGTACTGGTCGGCGACCAATTGTATTTACGTGCCAATTGTCACCATGGTTATATGTTTCGCGAATTTAAGTTAGCTCTGAGACTGAACGGACCTTGAAAAGTACTTATGCATATATGTTTGTATGTATGTATGTATGTATGTATGTATGTATGTATGTATGTATGCGTGCGTGCGTGCGCGTGTGTGTGTGTATGGATGGATGGATGGATGGATGGATGTGTGTGTGTGTGTGTGTGTGCTTGGATCTGTGAATGTACGTATGTATCTATGGATGGATGGATGGACTGACGATTGAAGCGATGGATGTTTGATTGGATTGATTGATACAGTTATTGCTGAACGCATATGAATACCATATAATTATGCGGATGAATGGATGTATCGCTTGCTGAATTAATGCATGGATTGATGTCTTTATGCACGTACGTGCTTGCGCATTGATGAATGTATGTATATATGCAGTGAAGGACAGATTGATGATACATTTATTTATGAAATCATATGAGAGTATGTGTATATATATATATATATATATATATATATATATATATATATATATATATATATATGTGTGTATATATATACATATATATGTGTTTATGTGTGTATGTATGTCTCTTGCTTGTATGGTCATTTTCGCTCATTTTGTCTGATGCATACGCAGAGTATCTGTAACTGTCGTTTTAGGAAAGCAATGTTGGTATTTTGTGCTATTATGCTGATAAATACCCAAGTCACATTCAGAAAATGCATCCTTAAATATAGTATTCCAGTTTTGATCTTGATAGATAAACGCATGTACATATAAACTTAGTGGTAACGTCTATTCTTGCTTATAAGTCGAATCCAACTTCAAACTGCACAAACTCAGCTATAATTTTTAAGTGTTGTATTTCATCAGGAGGCACGTGCTAGTGTTTTCTAAACACAGCTCATTAATACGAATATGTTAATGAGGACACTAATACGATCTCGAGTGTGCAGGAATCCCCTGCCTGCGGTGATTGGTGTACAAAAATTCACATCGAATTCTGGTTTCGTTGACGAGATTGTGATCATGAAAGTAACTTTCGGGGTTGTATTTGCAACAACACATTGCAACGCAGCACTGATTTCGCGGAGAATTGCCTTATAATTCATCATCAGTGTTGTATAAATTATCGATGACTTCAACAAGTTCATGCATTAACAAGTAAAATATCCATAATGTCATTGGTAAAATAAAAGAGTTTCTTGGATGGTTTGTGTTATTGTAATTCTAACCGAATGTGTCAAATCCCCTTAACACACTGCAACCATTTAGTTCAACCCAACTGTTGGGGCACTTAGACATTTCCATTGTTGTTCTTATACTACACGTACAATCGATCCCATGTCAACCATCGCAAAATCATAGTCAACAACATTTGGGTTTTCCCTGAATCGGCTGGACCAATGATTAGCTCGCGAACCGAATTTGGAAACATATCTCCGTCTTTGGACGTTTTCGGTGCTGCCTGCGCGGAAAAGTCAATGACGGTAAAATATTTGTAGTTTCTCAAAGCTTCTTTGGTGCTTTTCATTTTTCGCGATGTCATGTTAAATGGCAACATAATTATTGTATAATACAATCATGTCTTCATATTGTGTCCGATGCCGCATGAAAACTCGTCCTACAAATCCAACTCGAGTTCAAACACGTAATAGTAGATCCGCGATCGCTAGAACTTGTGTTCGATATAAAGCTTATGTGTGTTAAAAAAGTCGACGGCGGTGATGTAGCTGCCGCGTTAGCGAAACTATCTGGGACACCATGGAGTAAATATCCTGGTGAAAAGCACATTCCCGGATACAATTACTGTGAGCCTGGTACACTGCTGGATATACGACTTGATTCTAACAATCGACCAGCGCATGGAGAAGCACCCGTAAACCGCGTCGTTGCTGCAAGGTACCGATATGATCTTGCTTACAAAGCATCAACTGATATCCCTGCGCGTCAACGTGCCGATCTAGATCTCATTTTACACTCGGAGAAAGAATCGCTAGATGGATCATCAAAGGAGGTATGAAGGCCAAGATTGTTTTTTGGAGGTTTCACCTCCCGTGGGCAAAGTCCACTCTGTGGTGTACAAAGTCCACGCATTGGAGGTAAAATATATTGACATAATAAACAAACATGGTTTCCGATCTGACTTTAGTATTAAAAAAAAAATACAGTCCTCGCGGTTATTGGGAAGGTGACGTTGCTGCTTAAAAGTTAGCGAGCACGGCAGCGGTCACTCAAGGGACCATCGAGAATGGTTATCTAAACAAGCGCTGTGGTAAATTTTCCTTCCCGCGCCAAGAAAGATTTCCCGTGGTTGGTTTGATGTCCAAAGACCTAACGAATTTCACCAGTAAGATCTTTTCTTTCTTCTATTTGATCGGGTACACGGACGCGTATACAAATACGCATTAACTGTCGTAGATATCTCTAGCAGATACAACGAAGCGGAGCCTCTGACGTCTAAAGAGTCAGCTGGTGCCGTAGATAAGCTTAAACATATTTAAACACGTGGAACGTTAACTTGGCCACGGTTATTACAAGTGGATCCAGGTAAAGAATTTCTCGGAGCCGCTGCTGCATTGTTGACAATGCACCATGTGCGGGTTCGTGTTGGACATGTTAACATACATCGTGACCAATCTATTGTGGAACGATTTAATCGTACACAAGCGGAGCGATTATTCTGACATCAGTACTCGCAGGACTTGTTAATGAGGTCTCAGAGTGCGAGCACTCTGCAGCGATCTCGGATCGTAGAGCGATCTTACGGGTGGGTAACACGGCTTCGATCAGTCATCGCAGCGCTGAATAATTAAATCAAACGCGCGATTGTATTAAAAGCCGCTGATGCAATTCGGCGAAAATCTATGACAGTTGTGAAATCAGTTTTACATCCATCACCGTTAGAATCACTCGGAAACAATTTTGCTCGGTATATGTATGCACCTGGGGAGTTAGAAGTTGGGCAACGTCGTGCTACTGATCCGGTATGGTCCGTCGATGTGTTTACTATCTTGGCCTGGATTGGCTTTCCAAGGCAACCAACATTTTATTATCTGGCGCCTGTGTATAAGTAATCGGCAAAGCCTCCGGGTAGAGCATTTGTGCGAGAGGAATTGCTAGTCGTTCCCACGAATACAGAACTGCCACCAAAATCTATTTTACACTAGCGCATCAGTCGTAAGTTGGTTCGCAATCGCGTGATTCCAGTAAGTGTGAGTGGTAATTCCATCGGGGGATATCCATCGCTTGGTATCAAGCGGTGACAAACTCACCTTGGTGCATTGGTATACACCCATGTGATGATTTCTACTATTGATCATTTTGGTTGTATGTATGTATTCGCTTCGCTCGTGAAGACATTCCACATCCATCTGATGTGTGAGATCTTTTTTCACAAAAACCTGGGCTACTCCTTTAGCCCGTGTTTTGTTATTTTTCGGATCCGACCACAATCGAGTACATTTTAGGACGCAGTCCACCGTATTCTTCGATAGGTTTACCCGCGCACTCGTCTTTGAATTTTCCTACAACGTTTTTGTTGGTGATGTTAAACAACGGTTGTTTGTCCTGATAATCACTGTTGTCAAATTCGTTTACATATGTGTCCAATGCGATATCCGCGTACACATCGTCATTGGTTATATGCATCAGCAGCGAGTCGCTGTCGGTGTAAAGCATCTTGACACGATCGGGTTAAAACGGTTTAATTTTGTCATAGAAAACTCAAACATGAGCAGCTTTGAAAGATCAAGCGCGGACGCGCCAAGGTAGATAGGCTTTGTCATCTTCAGTTTTTATTTTTTACACGGCGACAAGCCCACCATCGAAGATTTTTCGGGCTTCAAATGCTGGGTCAGCGATAAGACTTCAAAGCTTTTCCGCTTCGGTATCGCGGACGAGGTCGACGCGGATTCGTTTTCGCATGTTCTCCATCGTTTTTCCGTATACGGATATGTTCATTAGTTTGAAGAATTCTATGTCATAATAATGTTTAGCATTCGTTCGCAGATTCATATTCATCTGGATATAAGGAGAAATCCAAGCGTGTTGGCGAAATCTAAGCACCCGATGAATTTAACTTGGAACAAGTTTGGTACACTCGGTAAACTTGCGTTCGAATTAGTCCACGATCTCGCACTGATACGGGCAGAGCCGTTCGCGTGGCACCGACAGCGCTTCCGGTGCCTGCGGGTAATCATTGTGGGCGTGATGAAGCCGATCCGGGTACTCCAAGTCAACTTCAAAGAAGTATCCGTTGTAGCTGTTGCTGTCGTGATAGCGTACATATGTGTTCATGTGCACATCCGCGGGATCTATCTATGAAAACCCACCAACCAAAAACGGCTACTTCATTTCCCTCTCTAAAGATTGTTGTCGTCAAAATACATGATGTAACTGTTTGGGACAGCGGGGTCATATTCGTCCACATTTGGGTTTTCAGCGCAAGCGCGACGATGACTAACCATTGAAATCCGGTCGTGAATACATCGCTGTATAAACAGATGCATATCAATATCGGTGAGCAGTTCCAACTCTACTTCTGTCATTAACAGCAATGCATACTAGGACATTCCCGCTACCGCAAAGTAGAGCACGGGGTCAAGATTGTATATTCTCATGGTGGTATCGCGAAATGCTTCAAAGGCATCCGCGAGCATCAACACATCTGTACGGAGATACAATTCGTGATAGAGGCTTTTACATTCGAATGCGGACCAAACCGCGTTTGCGTGTGAGTAGTCGTCGGTGGAAATACCTTCGCGAGACAACGACGAACGAGATGCCACGATCGGAGGTAACTGGGTTTAATCAAACGTTTTCCACCCACTCATGTACCGGTATGGGTACACTCCTTTTGGCGTTATCAACTTTAACTTGTCAGCGGTGAGTGGACTTTGTCCACCAATGGCACCATATCGACTGGTGATTTTGAACCTTTTCACCGCAAGGTAGCCAACTAGTTTCTCCAGTGATGAAGGCAAAAGCTGCATCGAATCAATGAACTGCAAGCGACCCACCGTAAACGTCATGTATGTTTACATCGTGTTGTGGATGACGTTTATTGGCACATTCGATGCTTTTGCGATTTTCTGCATAATCAAGTGTATATCATACATGCGCAGGATATGAAACACTACATTAATTTTTATTTTTGGGGGGCAAATCCGCAATCGTGGATTGCGTGTGTTGTGTGCGGCTCCTCGGTATGATTCAGTAATATGACAGTGATCACGAACTTTCGCATCGGTGGAGCTGAACACTGGTTCACAGATCCAGCAATGAGTTCTTTTTGAAAACTCATTAATGTCATCGCGGGTCATAATCATGTCTGGTGTCGAATAGAGCTGTTCGCTGATCTATTTCCTTGTAACTTCGAGCGATTTAAGAAACACCCCAACCGAGTTCTGGCCACGATACTGTATTGATGGCCCACGTGCTCCATCACATCTGACGACAATGTAGTCACGCCCGCATGTGATTTGTTCCGCAACTTGTTTTGTATTTGCGTTAACCTCAGGAGCGTTCACTATAACTTTCAAACATTCAAAGTCCGCATAAATCACATACGGTACTTTCATCTTTCGTTTTCTGTTTTTGCCGGGTTCAGGCATAATCGTACGCTCAGGTTCTTCACCGATTCCACCACAATAAAAGTCATGCTCGTCAAGCCCCTGGTGGGTGCTAAATAAATGCAGGCAACGTCCGCATAGAAAATTTTACTCCTGTCCTTACTGTGTCGGTTAAGCAATCGGAAAAGATTCTTTATCCATACGTAATGATATAACGATTTTGAACCTTTCATGCCACGTTTTAACAACAGATTAATCTTAGTCCGTCTATGCCAATTTTTGTTTTGCACATGTGTGGATAGTGCAAGCAGATAAAAGACTATCCCAAGTGTACACGTTAACGGCGATACCCGGATTAAGTTCCTCAAACTTTTTGAATATCGGCTTGGTAACCTGCACCGGAAATTCAGTGTTACCAAAATTAAGTATTGTTTGTATTTCCGCGCATGATCTACGTGATCGCTCGCGGGATGTAACTTGGATAAGAGCGCCCAGTCAAAACATCGATTGTCGTAGTTTTTTTCATTTATTACTGATCGCGGCGGAATATATTTTGGTGTTGTCATAAATTTTGATCCGTGGAATATTTCGTATTCGATACAAGTTTTATAACATCTCTTTTTTGATTTGCATGTGTGTGGAATAAATATCACTGTAATTTTTAAAATCACTCCTGCGCTTGTGAAACTTAAACTCGGGGACTTCATGTTCGTGAACATAAGCAGCATCCTCAGCTGCGGAATGATGGCAGTCTTTTTCACGAACATGCTCGACTGCTTCAGCGGCGATAAAAGCCGCGGTACGACTTTGGTCTTCTTCGTGAACATGCTCGACTTCCTCAGCGGCGACACGTCGACGGTTTTGTTCATCTGCAGTAATATTCACAAGTTCTGCACGCTTGACTCGTGCTGCTGTTTCACGTAGCTTTCTCACGGTCTGGCGCGGTTCGCCTACGATACCTAATAACACAAGCATGCCAGCTTTTCTTGCACATCTCGGTATTGTTATGTTACGCTCGTGCGCGAATTGTCTCAGTTATCGTACCGCTGCTGTTGCGGTAACTGGTTTTGCGGTTGCGCAACCGCGTGCGGTTTAGTTACGAGTCCTAATAGCATAAGTATGTCAGCTTTTCGAATACGACTTGGTATTCGTATCCCACGCTGTTGATCGAGTTGTTTTAGTTGGTTCACAAATTATTTCATTTTACTTCTGTATCGTTTTTTCAACGTTGGGTATTTCCGCTGCTGTTGTGTAGGCGGGTCTTTGACGGTCTGCGCGATAATATTCGCGAAGATATCCGCATGGTCGGCAAAGCTGATTACGATACGTAACGCGAACAAATGTGATTTACAGTATTCGTATTGACATGTTCTGCCGCAGAGTTCATATTTTTAAAGGCATACACCTTTGCATCGATTTCATCCTAATGCCATTGAACTTCTTATATATTTACAAATTTGATTCTCTAGTAGAGATAATCATCAGTGCTTTCATGGATGTCATCATCATTGTTTTCGATTGATGACATCCATATATTCTGACGTGTGTGCTCCTCATCCTTATTATCGCCTGTAAATGGCTGCAAAGATGCTCGCAATGGATAGTATCTGATCATACGACCATTTGCTGTCAATGACTTTTCGTCAGTAATTGTGATTTTCCAATTCTCGGCTCTGTTTTTAAACACACTCATTCACAAGGACGCATCGACTGAAGATCACTGGCAAATAGATTTTTGTGTTTAAATATAATTTTATTCAATTCGGTATTTGGCCAAATAACAGCATACTCGTCAATATCCTTAAATCCTATACCAACTCAATGTGAGAGTACAAATATGAAATCCAAGATAAAATATAATCCCATTGTAGTACATGGATAAGCATGGAAATATCAGATCAAAAGAGTAATTAGAACGTTGATATATAAGCTTTGTAGTAAGTAATATTGACTTTTTGGAGAAAATTGTAGAAGAGTAGGACATAGGAGTGTAAATTGCATGCTTGCTACATTGTGCTACCATTGAGTTTGCGCGTTGCATGATATACACACAATTAATTAGTTTCAATGCATCTATGTTTGTGCCATACTCTCAAGATAAATGAAGGTCACTGTGAGTTATATTTTCACCTCTATCTGGCTTTGGTTAAGTTGTGTTTCTCTCATTACTACATGGGGTTTGGCATGATATGTGCAAACATTTCTACCTAGACTCATGAAACCTGATGAAGGAAATCATCTTGATAATTACTTCCTCTTATTGCAAAAAGAGATCTCTTTGACCTATATTTAATGCTTCTGTGACTTTGTTAAGATTGTGTGTTTAAAGTTAATTTCGCGTGTACTGCTCATGTTAGAGTTGTGAAGCTTGATAACTGGATGCAGCTCTGTAAGTACTACACCTTACAATCAACATTCACAGTGATCTTTGTCTTACGTGTTACTAGTTAAAACATAATTAATTATTTGTGTTTAGCTCATGACGACATATCTTTCTGTATGCTATATACATACTAGCCTTCACAGAAGGACCTTATGGCAGTGCGTTTGAAAGTTGGAATAAATATGTTTGTTCACTAGTAAACTTTCCATATTTATGACTAGACATTTTATAATGTGATAGGTTACTCTCGGCAGTGATATGTGTATTGTTCACATGAATGAGTAGGTTTTAGAAGATTGGACTGTATGCATTTCAGCTGCAGTGGCTAATCAAGATAATTACCGATGTATGAACCATGCTTGTAACTGTAATCATACTTGTTGTCACTCCAGGAGTACCGACAGTCTATGATTTCCACCCGGTAAAATCTGGCTTCTAGGGTGGACAATGACAATAGTTTATGAAGATGATCTTATTGACAATGATTTTGAAGGAAAACAAAAGAAAAGAAAAAAAAAAGAAAAAAAAAAACCCCAAAAATATTCTTTGGTTTTATCAACTCATTATGGTTCCTCTGCTTTGATATCACAGAAAGGAATGTGTTTGTTTTATCGTTTTATGTATTGTATGCGCTGTCACAATGGGCAATAATTTGTAGGTCACGATCATTTTGGCATGAACTTTTTTTCGGCAAGGCAGCATGAGACTACGAAAATCTTCTTAGTGGCGAGCTATGTAATCGGTAATTACATTCTGGTTGTCTAAGGGTTCTGATAAATCAATAAAGAATGACACAAAATCTTATCTTTCGAAGTTACCTTGTGTTGTTTATATACTGCAAGTGGCGTAATTCGTCGTTTCACCTTACATCTTTTCACCTCGGTAGCACCTGGACGCTGCTGTGATTTTATCTAAATAATGAGGGTCATTTGAGATCGTTATAAATGCAGGGGGGGGGATTATGAAGTGTCATTTATGTTCATCTCAAAAGATTTGTACGCATTTCGCGAATTCGTCATGCCTAAACATAGAATAACACATACAATTATCTCCCTCTATCTTTCTCTCTCTCTCATAATGTTAGTCCATAAACCGCAGGGCTGTAAGTTATTTTTTTTTAAGAATAACTACGAAGCCTTGAGCAAGTGCAACGAGTTTTTCCCTAAAACCTACCGGGAAATATTGTACTGAATTGACTATTATTCACATGGCACCAGTTTTCGTGGATTCCACAGTAAACAATTTATATATCTCTAAGTTTTCTCTATAAAAAAAATGAAATGACACTTCAAATCTAAGAATTTTCTCCATACATCGATGAACACTAATTAAATACTAATGTACGTAAGTTTCTATCTGGACCTAGGAGTATTAGGCAATTGAATCAATTAACCATTAATACGAAATTTTGTCATGATTATTATGAGGAGGCAACACCAAACCGAACCAAAATTTCGTTCAGAATTATGGAATGCTATATAGTGCTGAAATACATATAGAAGTACAAATAACTTGGATTCAAGACCAAGCTGACGATTTACCGAAGCAATGTCATCGGAGTGCTACTGTACGGCTCTGAATGCTGGAAGCTAACATCAAGAATAGCACAAAAGTTTGAAATCTTCCAAAACAAGTGTCTGAGAGGGATTCTTGGCATCTTCTGGCTAAATCGGTTCACAAATGAAGATCTTCATTAAAGGACAGAATAAATATTTCCTGTCCTGATTCAGAAGAAAGGAAGATGACGATGGCTGGGGAATGTATTCCGAATGTCACTGGATGCACCGCCCAGGACAGCCCCCCGCTGGACCCCGGACGGTAGACGAAAGAGGGGTCGCCCCTAAGAGACATGGATGAGGACTATGGAGAAAGAGATGAAAGAAAGTTGACTGACATGGAACACCATCACACCCAGGGATGCAGACCGTCAGCAGTGGCGCTCTCTTGTCGAAGCCTTGTGTGCTACCAAAGGCATGACGAAGGATGACTGAGTGATATAGTGCCTGCACATTATCAATCTACCGGCAATGAATATAAACAGTGCATCTCATGTTCTGAATGATCTCGCTGTAGTGTGTTTTGTACAGTTGGTCGATTCGAACGTCTTTTTAAAGGAAGGCCTTAAATATGCTGTACTCAATGTGGTGTAATTGACAAGATCTGAAACAAAAACTAACACCAATATTGTGCATGAACATGAGGAACGTACATTACACATTTATTGAAAACTTTGAAAATTTAAGAAGTTAAATAAAAACTATATAAAAGCTTTCAAAATTAAATTCTTCGAAAGTAATCCGCTGCCATGTCAGAAAAAAAAGATACAGAAAACTGTAGCTTTGCTCCACTTGTATTACAAAACCGTTTGATTGGAGAGGAACTTCATGTACGCCAACTATATGACGTTAAAACTTTGTCAAAGAAAACGAACGAATTTAAATGCCGTATTAGATACGACTGCTTCTTAATAATACTAGTTTTAAGTAACTGTAACCTCTGCAAGGGTTTTATTTACAACTATCTTCATCTTTGTATGGCAATTACATTGTTATTTGAGTATGTGTTATTGTAATTTATCGTTTGATTGATTTATTGGCCCATTTCCATGCAGTTTTGACTTCCGTGTGACATAACAAGTTGGGAATAGTGCACCGCTCTGGACATCATACCAGTTAGCTGGATTTGAGTGTTTATGGCAGAAATCTGTCCTGATCGTCAATGACTATTTTTTTTTTGGACAAAAAGGAGTTATTCTTCTGTTGTATTCTCTCTCTCTCTCTCTCTCTCTCTCTCTCTCTCTCTCTCTCTCTCTCTCTCTCTCTCTCTCTCTCTCTCTCTCTCTCTCTCTCTCTCTCTCTCTCTCTCCAATACTTGCAACTTAAAGGTTGGCACTATGATCGAATGTTTGTGTTTATCATACTATGTATTTTGTATTGACTTGGTCATTTTCAAGTCACTTTAGATGAATCAATCGTTGATTAATACAACGTTGTTTCTATTGTATTCTGTAGAGTGTTTTATATCAATCTCAACACAAAAAAATATTAATATATTAAAAATATGAAATAAAGAAGAAACCAAAACACAACATATCTAATTTAACCCAACTGAAGTCCCTAGCTACAGCTTCAGCACTGACGGCTGGTGTAATAGCATTGAAGTTCTGTAATTCCAGAATTGAAGTACAGGAGTCAATCTGATCTATGATAGTACATGTAAGTATAGAGTTAGTGCATGGGGTAAATATTCTAATAATACTTACAAACAGTTTATCTTTTTATTGTTATCACGCTAATAAAGAGAAAGATACATTTTATTGTTACAGTACTCGCACAGCTTACTATCCAGGTCACTTAAATTATACATATGGCAATATAAAGCACTTTTTAAAGTTGTATCCAGGTCCGGATTAACCTACAGGCTATTCATGCTATAGCCTTAGGTCCTAATATTTTGTAGGTCCTCCATTAGGCCTTCCATTCTATATTGAAGTAACAACTAAGCAACGGTAGCGCAGCAATGGAAAATGTTTTGTCTCATTAGATATTGCTTTGTACAAATTAACAACATTAACGACACGAATTGTACCGCTGTACAATTCTTAGGCCCTTCCCTCCTATTACTCTTAGGCCCCTCTTAACCTTAATCAGGTCATGTTTGTGTCGCTGATTGTTATTGTGCAGGGAACGCGGAGACATGTTTTTAAAAGTTTTCTGATTCCCAGCTCGCATTCTATATAAAACTTACTTAAAAAAGACAATGCGCGTCTAATACAGTTACGGTACATACGCTGGTTCCGTACAACATTCGGTCCGTTTTGACCATCAATAAAAACCTATTTAAATTTAGAAAGAAAAATGTGTAACAGTACCTGATTGACACCACTGTACTTGTAGACAGACTGGTGTTTGATGTGTTCATATTTTGTATCTTGTTTTCATGAGACTTCTTTCACTATGGAACTATGGACCTAATCATAAGGCATGATCTGTAAATCAAAGTCATCAATCATTATTGGAAGCAGGCATATACGTGTAAAAGCACATTGAATTTATACTTCAGTTTAAGATTTGCTTGCTCAGATTGTGATGATGAAAGACACATATTACTGTATTGAAATGTTTCTTATTGTGACTGATGTTTGACTTCTGTCTATGTATCTGTCTATTGAAGTTACATGCAGTTAACTTCCTAATTAGGTTTGTCATAATTCATGTCACTATAACAGGATCTGTGATGAGTTGCACTACTGTTCTAGCCTGTTTTTAACACTAAGTATGATATAAAAGGGTCGGATATAATTCATTGAACAATTCAAATGCTGTATATCAAGGGCTTTTAATCAATAGATTCATATGTGTGAAACCTCGCTGCAAACAGGCCGTTTTGACTATACATTCAGATAGGACACTTATGCAATTTTGGTACAACTTTACAAGAAATGTGTACATATTTTCAATAGCAGTTTTATGTACTTCTTTCGTGTGACGTATCGTGGATTTATTTGCTTGTATTTCATGTTTGTATCCTGAGTTTCCTATCACTATTGTGTTATGTATAATGTTTACATACTTAACCTTTGCTTATGATTGTAAGTTTTATGGTTATTTGAAAATACATACTTAACTTTTGTCCATGCTTGTAAGTTGTGACATGTGGCAGGTAGGCCAGTATATTTCCTTTAGAATTACTCATATTCTGATGTGACATAAGTCATGTAGGCATGTGCATTTATGAACATAGTTTGGTAAACAAATTCATTCCTGTTCTAGAATTCCGGTTCTAAATATCAGTCTGTATGGAAACTACTTTAGTAATTAAAGTTATGTTGTTGAAATCAGACTTTATTTAAAAAATTCATTGGAATTACCAAAATGCGCATTGACTTTTGGATTAATACATGATTTTGGAATGTATGTGAACTCGTTCGAATAAATTCTGGATTACATCTTTGTGGTACTTAAGAATACTCAATGCTATTGAAATTCATTCAGAACATTATATTATTTTGGACTTATGATTAGAGCATTTAGGATCTTTTGGAATTTAACCAACAAATTGTGTCTTTTGATATTTCACTGTTGTTGTCTGAAAATAAATTGCTTGTTGTTTTATTGATTTTATTGGTTTCACTTTCTTTCTTTTACATATTTTAAGACCTAGAGTCGTAACAGAAATTGGGGGCTCGTCCGCGATCTGAATTTGTTTAAAACAATTTCAGATATATTAAAAGATGCCTTTGAAATTTAAATTTACTTTGTTTCGGAATTCTCATTGTCCCTGGAACCTTTTTTTTATTTCACACATTTTAGAAATCTTTAGTGAAATTAGCAATGATTCACAATGTCATATAATGTTGAGAATTTAGTTTCGAATCCCACTCAGGAGGGGTTAGAGTCTATGAAAAATGATGAGACTCTTGCTTGCCAGATATTAAGATCTTTCTGTAGCGAAAGAATCTTTAAAAAAGCAAGAGATAAGGAATATTTTGATTCAGTATTTGGTGGGAAAGGAAATTTTGGATAATAGTGCTTTGGGCTTGATTGGAAAGTCTGTATCTTGTTTTGATTGGAAATTAAGGGAATTACAGCAAAAAACAACACAGATGGACTTGGAATTATGAAAGATTCAGCTTTAGAGAGAAATGATGGAAATGCAAATTCGGAAAAAGAAAGAAGAGAAGGAAATGCAAATGCAGAGAGAGAGAGATAGGTGGGGGAAATGAAGGAAAGGTAAATGCAGAGAGAGAGAGAGAGAGAGAGAGAGAGAGAGAGAGAGAGAAAGATAGAGAGAGAGAGAGAGAGAGAGAAAGAGGAGAGGAAAATAAAGGAGAGGGAAATCCAGTTGTTCAGAGAGATAAAGAAGAGGCAGATAAAGGAGAACAAAGGGAAATGCAATATATAATTTAAAAAAATAGAACTGGCAAGCGGAGCACTCTCGTCCCCTTTACAAACAAGTTCTGGTTTTGATGTTTCTAGATATATTAGGTTAGTTTTTTCAGGAAAAAACAAGTAGATAAATACTTTCTTTACTTTGAGAAAATTGCTAGAAACTTAAAATGGCCAAGAGAGCATTGGCCTTTGTTACTGCACAGTGTACTTACTGGCAAAGCTTGTGAAGTCTACACTTCACTGTCGGTATAACAAAGTACTGATTATGATGCGGCTAAGGAGTACATCTGGAAGAGTTATGTCCTGGTATCTGAGGCAAAGGTTTAGGAATTGTAGAAAAGAAATTGGACAAACTCATGTCGAATTTCCAATGGAAGAAGAACAACTATTTGATAGGTGGTGCTCAGCCAAAAAGATAGATCAAAATTACGATAATCTCATATAGCTTGTATTAATTGAAGAGTTCAAGAGGTTGATTCATTTCATAGCAATGTCAAGACCTTTCTTGACGATCAAAAAGTGGAAACTTTGGAAAATTCTGCTTGTATGGCTGATGATTATTTCTTGAATCACAAAATTTCATTTGTCATTAAGTCTTTCTCTCAGCAGTTTTCTTGTAGAAAATCATCTCAGTCTCAAACGAGTACTTCTAAATTTCAAACAGCACAACTGTTAGAAATAAAACATCTGATACGACTGATCAGAAATCCTTATCTCTTCCTACGTGCACTGACTGTAAAAAGAAAGGATACGTCATGTCTGGTTGGTACAAGTTGAAAAAACAAACAACATAATAAACACAGAGTTATTCAAAATGCTCTTGTTTCAACGAGATCAACATCACGGTCTTGTATTGGAAGCAATACACGTATTGGGTCAAACCCCATTCTGATTTTATTTTGGAGCCTTAAGAACAATTCATATCAGAAAGTTCAATAGTACTTATTGATGATTCTGCAAAACCCATTCCTATTAAAATATTAAGGGATACAGGAGTTTCTCATAATCGTTTGTTATCAGGTACTTTGCCTTTGTCTGAGAAGTGTTCTTCGAGTGAAAGTGTTCTTATTCAAGAAGTAGAGTGCGGCTTTGTAAATATTCTTCACCATTGTGTCAATTTGGCATCAGACTTAGTTTCATGACCTGTGACTCTTGGGGCAGTGACTTCTTTACCTGTATAATTTATCCATTTGACTTGTTTGGATCAAAATAGTTGATCCTATTGAGTTTGAAATCCCTGATTTGTATCTTACTTGTGTAGTTACCAGAGTTATGACAAAAAGAGCTCTTGAGAATGATGTTGACCAAGAAATTATTCCTTTAGATGACACATTTATTGGTCAGTCTTCAGTCTTTTGATAAGGAAACGTTCTCTCATGATAATTGATCAATCAAAATATATTGATCACAGTGATCCTCTTGTTACAACTCATTCTCTATATTCTAATCAGAGTGACAGAAGACAATCACTCGTTGTCGAACAGAAAGAAACACGACCCTGATATCTCCGGTTTGTTTCAGACGGCTGTTAGTGATACTGAAGCTGCATGAGTCCCAGATCGTTACTTTGCGACACATGAGAAATTTATGAGAAAATGGAGACCACCTGAGGTACCCGCTGGTGACGAGTGGTCAGTGAGCTATCAAATTGTGGATCCGAGGTCATATCGACAGGTAATTATTAGTCTATCCCATGAAACTCTCTTGACTGGTCATTTAGGAGTTAGTAAGATTTATCACAAGATCTTGAATCATTTGTATTGACCGAAACTTAAAAGTGATATTTCCAAATACTGTATATCTTGTCACACTTGTTAAATGGTAGGAAAACCCAATCAGAAGACACCTAAGGCTCATCT
The DNA here is from genome assembly GCA_029931535.1 of Margaritifera margaritifera. Lineage (NCBI taxonomy): Eukaryota > Metazoa > Mollusca > Bivalvia > Unionida > Margaritiferidae > Margaritifera > Margaritifera margaritifera. Next base: position 3,709,103 of record JAQPZY010001529.1, on the reverse strand, counting down.
GCAGCCTATTCCTGCATTTGAGGAACCATTTAGTAGAATAAATGTAGACTGTATCGGTCCCTTACCTAAGACCAAGTCAGCCAACGAATACTTGTTGACCATAATGTGTGCGTCTACAAGATTTCCAGTGGCAATTCCTTTGAAAAATATTAAAACTGAAACCATTGTAAAGCTTTGGTATAGTTGTTTTCACTTGTTGGCCTTCCTAAATCTGTCCAGTCGGATCAAGAGTAAAATTTTATGTCTGGAATTTTCCAATAAGTTATGCATGAATTATGCATTCAACAGTTTAAATCTTCTGCCTATTATCCTGAAAGTCAAGAAGCTTCGGAAAGATTTCATCAAATTTTCAAGAATATGACCTAGTCATATTTCTTTGATACAGGAAAAGATTGGGATGAGGGTGTTCATTTGTTGTTGTTTGCTGCTAGGATATCAGTTCAAGAATCATTGGGTTTTAGTCCTCTTGAACTTGTTTTTGGACATACTCTCAATGGACAATTGAAGTTATTAAAAGAGAAACTTATTTCAAATGACTATTCAGAGATTAATCTTCTTGACTATGTCTCTGATTTGAAATATAAGTTGTCAAAGGCTTGTGAAGTTGCAAGAATTAATCTTCACTCTACTTAGTCAAAAATTAAATTAAGGTATGACAGGAATACACAGGAAAGGAGTTTTCAGCCCGATGACAAAGCTATGGCTCGCTTCCACATACCTCAAATTTTATGGTCATTATACAGCCTAAAAGAAAGTAAATGACTTACATTATATCATTAACACTCCTGTGAGGCGGAAACAGAAATAACTTTGTCACATACATATGTTAAAGGAGTATTTTGATAGAGATAGCACAGTTAATTATTTCATAAATTTAGTTGTATCTGTCCCACAAAGCGAGGATGTAAACGATGGAATAAAATCTAACTGTAGTGACTCTGGTTTAACCAAACTTCGAAATTCAGAAAAAGTAAACAATCTGAACCAGCAATTGTCACATCTACAACAACAGGAAAGAAATGAACTAAAACAGCTACTATATGAGTATGGACACTTGTTTCTTGATATTCCTACATGAACAAATAAAATTTATCATAACGTTCCACCAATTTATTTTTCAGGTACCAATCACGTATCTAAGAAGTTTGGACATAAATCCCGACATGCTTTCTCTTTTTTTTTTGAAACAGATTAATCTTTTATTAAAGTAAGAGTTTAATCAAAAGGTATAATAAAATGTTTTTACAAAAGGTTAATTTATTAATCAGTAATTTATTTGCCAGTCTCAACTGAAAAAACCCCCCAGCTTTGTCAAGTATGATTCATTTGTAGGAAATCTCTCCGCATAATGTTGGGCTGGTGGAATACAATGTAGGTACAGACTACAAGGGACTATTGGAGTGTGAAGAAATGACTTCGTACAAAAGCCGTTGGGAACACTTGAAAATGGAAATAGTAGGTATCAAACAACAGATGGTTTAGAAACAAGAAAATATATGAAAGATAGTCAGAAAATCATTGAAAAATATTTGATCACAAAGTTTAAATAAGAGGTAGATCACAATCAAATATGTCACATAAAAGGAGAGGGACCAAATAAAGAAGCAATTACAAGATACATAAAAGGATAAAATGAAGTATGACAATTATGAGCAGTTAGGTCATTCATGCCTTATTGATAACCTACAGAAATGGCTACCCTATATGCATAGCAATTATGTTTTCGATGGGTAAAACAACATCTCTATGTAGTCACATCAATTAGCTTATAATTATGATGGTGTAGACATTCAAACATATTACCAGGTACCTTTCAATCACCAAAGATGGACCTCAGCTAATTAGTTACATGTAATCTTTGAAATGGACCTGTTGATGCTGGTAACAAACTGAACATAAGCTTGATAAAAGCCTTAGATATGATACAATAATATCGTCATCTAGAAGTACATTTTTACATTATAATTATCGAAATGCACATTTGAACTTGAAAAAAAAAATCATTTTGTTTGATTTTCTCTTTCCTCTCACTGTGCCCTGTAGGATTGTTTTTGACAGGCCAGTTGAGCGTGAGACGTGACCATACCATCTTAGTTTGCGTTTCTTTACAGTGGTGAGCAGAGTTTCATAAGGTCCAATTGCACCTTGGATTTTAGTGCGCACCTCCGCATTGAAGACGTGATCTAAGTATGATATTTTCAGGATCCTTCGATAACATCTCATCTCTAAGGCATGGAATCTTCTCTCTAATTCTGCTGTTAGGGTCCAGCATATAGAAATATGGACATAACGAGGGAGCGCATAAGCTTAATCTTGGACCCAAGCGTGATGTTGCTGTCTTCAGCCTAGCCAGAGCAGCTGTTGTCTGCGCAATCCTGGAAAGAACCTCAGGTTTTGAACCTTCATCAGAGGCGATATCACCTAGGTACTAGAAGCTTGTTACTGTGCCCAGCTTCTGTCCATTCACTCTTATTTCCTTTTGGATGCCACTCTGGTTGTTTGTCATTAGGTTTGTCTTTTCAGCATTGATCTCCATCCCATATCTTAGTGATGCTTGATTGAGACAGTTCACTACGGTTTCCAAATCTTCTTCATCTCCTGCTAAACCATCGATATCATCAGCGAAGCACAGGTTGGTGATTGTTCTGCCTCCAACACTGACACTGTCCTCATGGTTTTCCAAGGCATCGGACATGATCCTTTCCAGGTAGATGTTGAAGAGAGGGGGTAAGAGAAGGCACCCCTGTCTGACTCCGACTGTGGTTCTGAACCAGTCTCCTATGTTGCCATTGACGAGAACTGTACTAGTCGCTTTGTCATACAGGGTGTCTATAGTGCTGATTAGTTTTGCGTTTATGTTGTATATCCGCATGGTGGCCCACAAGGCTGCATTCCATACCTTGTCGAAAGCCTTCTTGAAGTCGATGAAGACATGATAGAGGTTCTGTTGATGCTGGAAATATTTTTCACAGAGGATTCTGAGATTGAAGATCTGTTCTGTAGTGCTACGTCCAGCTGTAAAACCTGCCTGTTCTTCCGCAATGATGTGCTCCGCTTGGGGTTTCAGTCAATTGAGGATGATCTTAAGCATAACCTTGCTTGGGTGACTGATGAGACTGATTGTTCGGTAGTTCTGGCACAGTTGTAGTTCCCTTTTTTAGGAAGAGTCACGATCAGGGACTGGGTCCATGAGGTGGGCCATTCTCCTGTTTGCCACATTTGGTTGCAGATTGTTGTGAGAACATCTATCATGGAAGTTCCTCCTGCTTGAACAAGTTCTGCTGGTATATTGTCTACCCCAGCTAACTCCCCCTTCTTTAGTGCCTTTACTGCAGCCTCTACTTCGTCCCTGAGGATCGGGTGGTCAACCTCTGTTGTGGTAAATGGTACGTTTAGTACAGTTTGGTCTCCAGAAGTCTCCGAACAGTATTCCGTCCATCTGTTAAGAATGTCTTGGTTTTCTGTCAGACTCTTACCAGCTTTGTTCTGAATTGTATTAGATCTCCCCTGTTTCTCTGTTGTCAGGTCTTTCACCAACTGGTATGCCCTTTTACTGTCATTCTGGTTCAGGCTTTTCTCGACTTCCCTGCATTGGTCCTCTAACCAGCTTTCGTTTGCTTTCTTTATGCTTTTCTTAATCCTGTTGTTAATCTCCCTGAATTTGTTTGCTCCTTCATGGCCTCCTCGCTTACTCTTCAGTTTTCTCCTCACATCGCAGAGGTCGAGGATATCTGCTGGGACCCAAAGCTTCTTTATTCTACGATGCTTGCCAAGGATTTCTCCGGCTATGTTTATTACTGCCCTGTTGAAGGTGATGATCAAGGAGTCTAGGTTTATTTCTTCATGTCCCAGAATTTTGAGTGATGCAAATTTGCCGCCTATTGATGCTTCATATGCTTGTGCCACGCTTGGATCTTTAAGTTTTTCAAGGTCGAACCTGATCTTAATTTCTTTTGGCTTATTGGTCTTCCACAGACGAAGTTTGATAGTCATCATCAGCAAGTCATGGCCGCTTCCTATATCAGCTCCTGGGAAGCTACGTGTTCTGCCAATGTTTACGCTAGACCGGAAGCGATTTCTTTCCAAGATGTAATCAATCTGGTTGTGATGTTTTCCGTCTGGGCTGTGCCAAGTGCCAAGTCCATCTTCTGGATAGTTTGTGGGGGCCAAGGGTGTTCGTTAGCACTAGGCTATTGTATGTGGTGAAGTCCAGGAGCTTGAGTCCTCTCTCATTGGTCTGCTTATTACAGTATGGACCACAGACTTCTCGCCAGTCCGCTTGTGCGTCTTCTCCTACCTTAGCATTCCAGTCTCCTTGAATAACCAGAATATCCTTCTTGGGTGTCTGGTCTATGAGAGTTTGAAGCTGGTCATAGAACTCATCCAGTTCCTCGTCATCATGGTCAGATGTTGGGGCATAGACATGTATGATAGTGATGTTAAAGGGTGATGCCCTCACGCGGATTGTAATCATCCTGTTAGACACTGGTCGACAACCCATGACTGCACTCACAATATCCTTGTGTACCATAAACCCGACTCCATGTTCATGAATGTTCTCATGCCCACTGAAGTAGATTCTGTGTCAGTCATCTGTTGATCTCTCTCCGAATTTTTTCCAGCGCATCTCGCAGAGTCCAAGAATGTGCCATTGGTATCTTCCCATCTCATGGGTTAGCTCCTCGAGTTTCCCTGCTGGTCTTAATGTCCTGACATTCCATGTTCCAATGGTGATGTTATCTCTTGCCCGTACTTTGATGGTACGGGCACCAGGAGCATACTTGTCACCTCCGTCCTGGTGTCCAGCGGATGGCGCGGTCATTGGTAACCCGGGCTGCGACCGATCCGGTATGTGAAATCTATTTATTGTCATTTCATCATCATTGGCGTATCATGGGCTTTTTCAACCTGGCGGCGCCCATCCCTCTCCAGGCTGTAGACCAAAGTCGATATCCATGTTACTATATGGCTAGCCCTGGTCTCGAACATGTGGCCGTTAAGTTCATCTTTGGAACCGTTGACTTCAACTTGGAAGACTTCCGCCCAGTGATGTCATGTTACCACCACCCTATTTCTCCCATAGGTAGAAAGACTCGTGGAGGCTGGAGTGTCTTAAACCTTCCCTTGCAAGTTTTTTTACTTTGCCCACTGCCTGTCCAGTCCAAGGAAGTTCTTAGTTTTGAGCGTCAAACGAGGTAGCTCTTGGTGCAAGGGATTAACTTGCCATTCCAAGTTTCCAGGAAAAATAAGTTATGTTTTTAGGTACATATATCTGAGGTTTTTCCCTTCATCCATTTGCACCTTACACATTATCGTTGCATATACGAAAGTTGTGGTGGCTCAATTGGTAGAGCATCATACTCGTAATCTAAGGGTCGCATGTTCGATACCCATCCAAGCCAGCCCACGCCGGCTGCCTCAGTGTGTCTTTTTTCCTTCTCATGATATGGCTAATATTGAAAATGCCGTCAAAACCCACAATAACAAATCTTTGCATATACGGCAATGACAGGCTGCTGGTTTAATAGATTATAACCTTAGCTGTAATATTGCAAATATTAAACATTCATAAGTTCAACATTTACATTTAAAATATGGATATTTAATGGCCATATGGTATTATCAATTTTATTACCCATTCACTTTCTTAGGATTACAGCTGGGAAGATATTTATATACATTGATTAGACAGTATTCTGATAAACAGATATGCATAGTAGTGTCGGCACCACATCTGAATGAAATGGTGGTGGATGGAGGATAAGAAAGATAATTTATCACATGAATTTGTGCTAAACAAAGTAATAATTATCATCAGGGGTAAATTGTTGGGTCAAATATGGTTTTCTGCCATTTGTCAAATCAGCAGGTTACACTGTAATTTCTATATACTATTGTATATATGTCAAATTATGATGGTATTGAAAATAAATAGTCAAACTTCTGTATAAAGACCACACAGTAATCACACAGTAAATGTTTTTTTGTGTTGTTGTTTTTTTTTGGGGGGGGGGGTTTGTATTTTTTTTAAATAGGTGTCTTGTACACAAATAAGTGTCATGTACGAGGATTTAAAAGAAATAAATGATGCAACAGAGAGAAAGAGAGAGAGGGAGGGAGAGATATAGAGTGAGAAAAATAGCCGGGTGGATGACAGAGGCAGGCAGACATAAATAAAGAAACAATAGCTGACCATATATGGATAAATAGATGGATATATGAAATAAAGGTAGGATGTAGTATATTGTTTGATTGCAAAGGCTCAACCAAATATGCAACCAATGTAATTATGTACAAGTGTTCAAATCAGTTAGCCAGTTAGATTGCTAGTGTGTCTTTTAAAATGCATGTGATTCATTCAGTGAAGGGATACAAAACATTCTGCCGACATAAGCATGATCTATATACACAGTACTTGAGGTTACATGCGAGCAAAAACAGTGGTTACGAGTCACATTGATCAGGTGGTCACCATCTGCAGGCAAACTGTATAGAAAATGTTAAGGGGATGGCAAAAAATGATGGCCTCTATGGTCAGGTCGTCACTAGACAAGGATTTTACTGTTTATCACCAAACTCCACTTGCAATAAAATAGGTGCCACAGATCAAATGTATTGTATTAAGATGAGTATACAGTATAAACATATTTAAATTTAGAAATAACATAAATTATTGTAAAACAAGTTACACTATTTTAGCCAATATATAATTTATTTATTTCAGATATTCCTGTAGATTATGGCCATAGTCCGTCTGTTCATTAGATACATTTTGCCCAAGCATACATTTAGCCAAAATTGGTTTTACTGCCCCATAGCTACACGTGTCGGTTATGAAAATGGACATTACAGTAGCTTGTACAATTTAGCCAACTTTTGGTTTCTAAGAGTCATACCTGTACGTTATGAAAAAGAGACATTCCAACCAATGTCCAAATTTGGCATAGGCATACATTTATCCAAAATTTGGTTTCTGGCTAAAAGTCGCACATGTAGATCATGAATAGAGACAATGAATAATACAGTTAGCCAGATTTTGGTCTCTAGCATCCATGTTGGGTTATACAAAAAGGCACTGCAGACACTAGCACAATTTTGACCAAGCATAGATTTAACCAACATTTGGTTTCTGCCTGAAAGTCAAAAATGTATTTTATGGAAAATACAGTGAAGTGGATAGTCATATTTTGCTACTCATACAGTTATCCAGATTTGGTTTCTAAGAGCCATGTCGCTTGTACAAAAAGGCATTGCAGACATCAGTCAAATTTTAGATAAGCATACATTTAACCAAAATTTGGTTTCTGCCTAAGAGTCATACATGTAGACTTAGATGATATAAATTACAGTCAATAGCCACATTTTGGCCAAGCATACATTTAACCAAAAGTTGGTGTCTGTCTAGGAGTTAAACCTAATGGCTATGAAGAGCTACTTTGTAGTAAAAAGCCACATTTGGCTAAATATACATTACTTGTGAACTAGCCACACTATTTATGGCAATATGGACCCTTAGCTAAAATTCGGCTTATTTAAACCCTGATTGGCTCCTTTAACAGACAGCAAAAATTAACATATAATTGTATATATAGGGATTTAAAGAGACATTGGTCAAACGGACTACACTAATTCTCAACATGAGTATTTGCTACTTTGGGTAAAGAGATTTTAGCACACAGCAGAGGCCTGATTTGATTAAAAGGAAAACAACTCAAATGAAATCGAAGGCTGTTATGTCTGTTTCCATGCGAATATGTCTATGTGTGTGTGTTACTGCGTGCGTGTGTTTGTGTTGGTGAGAGAGAGAGAGAGAGAGAGAGAGAGAGAGAGAGAGAGAGGGAGATTATGTGTTCGCTTTCTGTCATTGAGACAGACATAAATAGAAAGAGAGAAAGAGAAAGAGAGTTTGTTGATTTCAGAACATTTGGAGATCAGACGGTTATTTCTTATTTCAATACCTAGAAATCAGCCAACCCTTTATTGTGTAATGCGACTTTCGGTATTATATGAAAATCAGTCTGAATGTTATACCAATCTCCCCAAGAAAGGCTGTTGCTGCAATTTGTCAACACTGACGTCTTTCGTTTTTCGTCTGGTAAACCTGTGCCTTATACGAATAATCTACAGTTTTTTCCTTGGTCTAAGTTGAGTGTTTCGAAGAAATATTTTCATTAGTCTTACAATTCAAAATACACCAGTATCGGCATTAGCAGGGTTTTCACAATGGCAGGTAGGTACAATTTACACAAAGTGCAGACCTCCCCCATCTCTATCTCTTTATATCTGTTTTCTGTCTGTATGTTGTCTGTCTGTCTCTGTCACTCTTTAGTTTCAACTAACCTAATTTCCATCACAATCCAATACCCCGTTTTGATTTTTGAATTACGACATTCACCCATAGGCACGTATTCACAAGTCAATTACTCGATGCAGGCGTCGTAATGTACAGTATTCACAAGCCAATTACTCGATGCAGGCGTCAGAATATACCGTATTCACGAGACCTTCTGGCAGCATGGATTATTTTCTTAATATATATATATATATATATATATATATATATATATATATATATATATATATATATATATATTGATATCTGTGCATATATATGTACGTAATTCTATTGCTTGCATGGTTTTAATGCTGGATTCGCTCATTATGCACCCTTAAATATAGCATTCCAATTCTAATCTTGATAGATAAAACAAATGCCCAATTTAAACTTGGTGGTACAGTATATTCTCACGTGTACGTCGAATCCAAATTCAAACTCCACAGATTCAGATATGTCGTATTTAATGCGCCAGTAGATCTTGGTTTATGCAGTTTGTCAAAACATAGACTCTAATCTGCCGGCGCATTATGCCACTTCAGGTAAGGGTCTATGATATTTTACATTGGACGCAACATATACGTGAGTATACACGGATGTTTAGCTATGCCATAGCCCAATTACTTACTGTAATTTTGTGATATGCATTGATAGATTCGTTGCTTTATTCCATATTGGCATGCCGTCTTGTAAGTTAGCAGTAACGTTTAAGTACGCACAAAAATGTACATTTCTTCAATATGGTCTTTTTCTAGGAAGTTAGCTATCATTACAGATTTTTTTTATTCATATCACTTAAGACTGGATTATCAGTAAACCGACTATAAAATATGCTGATAACATTTTACCCGGTCACCGATATTAACTGTAGTGATCATCATGACAAATTGATGGAAATCAATAATATCTCACATACAGATCTCAAAACAATACTCTCTTTCGATGTAAACACCATCTACGCCAATAAACTTATTTATAATTCAAAACTGTAATATTTGATTCAAATGTTTTCCTTTCTATGCACGGATAATACACTTGAAAGCATTTGAACGCATGCTCTTACTTGCATTAAAAAGCATAGAGGCAAGGATATGATCTCGGAGCGATAGGTTTTCCAGCAGGTTGGCTTAAATATCATTTATTTGAAAATATTCTCATAGAAATACAAACAGTATCAGATTAATAGATATAGAAGATTAAGCGACAAGCTTAAGCTTATCGCGAGTTATCTTCTCATGAACAATAATCTTTACTTAGATGTTCTGATTGATGCAAGTAATACAAGAAAATATAGATTATTGCAACATTTGATACAAACTAATGAACTATGCAAGTATAATAGTTCATACAATACACGTATTATATTAGTGGTTATTACACTGCATACTAATAAGCACAATATGTAAATATGGGTACTGACTGAAGGTGGAGGGGATTATGCGGAATTTAACTTCAACTCCGTTGATATTTATGTAACACCTAAGGATACATACCAGAAACATAACACGAAAGTGTGAGCACATAAAATGGCAAGAGTAGACAAATATTTTAGTTGTTATTATGAATTTGTGGATTGCACTAAGTATCTCTTTTTGGGTCACAAGCGGTTGCAAGGGATTGTCTCTTAATTCCACATAGGTTCTATATATTCAAAATTATGTTGTACCAAGCAGGGTTATATCTTTTCTCCGTTTCATTTTCAATTGTTCAACAAATATTTTGTCTTGGATATAAATAAACTCCACAGAAGGCTAACATTTGAATCTGTAAGCAAACTACACTTTCTTCTTGCTGAAAATGGAGTTGTCATACACTGTACGTTGCGTTAATTTATGAATGAAGTAAAAAATAAAAAGTGGTGTGTGCACATTAATTCAAGCAAAACAGATTGTACCCACTTCCGAAAGAGTACGGCGTCACATACTAGCTTTAGATTTTGCATTTGAAAGAACACCGTTGAATGTGTTTAAAGTTGTACTGGTCGGCGACCAATTATCGCCATGTACTAATTGTCGCGAACTAACGCGAATTTCAGTTGCCGATGTTTACAATATGAAAAGAACGCAAAGTTGACAATTTTATGCAATGTTTCAAAGATGAGGAGCATGAGCACATTTTGAACTGTTTACTTTCGGGGGGAATCACGTGACATCATTTACATATATTGCTCAAGATTAGATACGTCACGTAAACCTACCTTTGCATTGGATATTTCGATGCAACAAAAGCTGTAGTTGTTTTTACATTATATTAATATGAATAAATTGCTCCAAATAGATTTAAATGCTTCTGATAAGTGTAGCCTTCATTTGCTTCCTAATGGATCCTTTAAGTGCATGCACAGTAATGTATTTATTTCATTCTGCTCTAGTGCAGCGTCTCCATTACAAACACCAAACAATGGCAAAGGTTATGATTTGGTAAGCATCTATTGTTTTCAAGTTACTTAAAGGGCAGTAACCCCAGCAAACCATCTTAGTAATTATTGCAGAGATACAATACTTTACACGATACATGCTACACTGGCTAAGAATTATTAAAGTCTTCTCACTTCCATCATAGAAAAACGTGGATGTCTTGAATTTTGCATTGTCTCAAAAATTAAGTCCTTAGTGGTGTCTCAAAATGGATAACATGATTGTGTGTATATGTGTTTGGGTGTGTGTGTGTGTGTGTGTGAGAGAGAGAGAGAGAGAGAGTGAGAGAGAGAGAGAGAGAGAGAGAGTGAAAGACAGAGTTTATATGGTTGTCCAACAAAAAGAAAATGTCTTAGGTATTCGCTATTAAAGCTCTAGGTGCACAATGATTGTAAAATAATTACATATGTGTATAAGAGACAGAGACAGAGACGCACACGAACATACAGACAGAAGGCAAATAAAGACATTGACACAAAATTGTGTATGGTTTAAACTTTACTTTCAAACCTAAGAACAAACAGATTGCACCAAAGAGTATTTCTCAGCTGCAATTTCAGCTGTAAATTGTATCGGCCTTTCCACACAAAAAGCTTCTAAATAACAGTGTTTCACTCAAAGCTCTAGAGGATCACATCAAAAAGGATACACATGAAACCATCATGGCCATCTTCGCAGTTGACACGTTAAGAAGAAGACGTTTTGGTTAAATACATAAAGTATATTCTAAGACAAGGTTTCCTCGTGACACTTGAAATAGTTTGTCATTTCATATTCTCAATAGTAAACAAAATCGGGAAGAAATACCCTATTTAATTTAGACAGTGGCCCAAGTGACAAATCGTTTAGATATTTTAGTGTCCACCACCCTGCGACGTCAGAGAGGAAACCACAGAAGCAAGACAAAAGTCGACACAGAATGGCAAACGAAAGTGTTTAGGACCAGTACTTTAAACTGCTGTCAGGGACTTTCCATTGTCTGGATATTGTTTGCAGGCTTAGACGTAAATGAAGCAGTTGCCAGAAAGTCTTTGCTGTTCAAGATGAGAATTTATACTAGCAAGCCGTCACAAGCACAAATCACATTGCTTCCCATCTGTGAATATCACGTGTTGGAAGAGTGTTTTCATGGTTTTTTAGTTTTGAATCTTCTCTTCCCCATATAGACTACAAAGATGGCGTCCCTGGAAATTGACTGTATGGCACATCTGAAAGTAGGTACATGGGCACAGATTTATTTAAATTCTGGTTTGAAAAGATTTTCATTCCTAGTTTTGGCAGATCACGTCTAGTCCTTTTAATACTTAACAATCATAATAGCCAGATCATCCCCGATGTTATTGAACTTGCAAAGGCCACCCCATAATATACATATCCTGCAGGCAAAATATGTATTTACTTTTGGGCCGTCGAAGGCCAAGTTTCTAAATCTTGCAGTTAATCTTTATTATGCCAATACATCTCAAATTATTGGTAAATACAAATTTGCCATAGACCAGTTCTGTTCAACAGCACATGCGAAAGAAGCATTCGGAAAGATTGACATCATTAATTTCAACCCTGATGGTATTGACAAATCGCAACTAGTGAAGGGGTGACAGAATCAGCAGAAGATGAACAACATGGAAGCGCATTGCAATCACAGTCTGTATCTGCAGCCATTACACAAACATGTACACTGTGTATAACTTCTGGAAGCTATCTTGAAGAGAATCCACTGGTGCTTGAAAGGTTTATAACACAGCACTTGCAGATATCTTCTGTCCTGTTCCAGCCAAGCCACTAACTACAAAATTAAAAAAAGTTACCGAATCTAGGGTTATAACAGGAGATGAAATGTTGAATGAAATTAGGACAAAAATGGAACTTGCAAGAAAGAAGGAGGGAGATGTGGAGAGGTGAAAACAAACAAGGAAGGAGAAAAAGAGAAGCAGGGAATGAGGAGATTAAGGAAAGAAAGATGGCTCGAATGGAAGAAAGGATGAAACAAGAATTTGAGAAGCACAAAAGGCATAATGTAGCAGAGGAGAACCAAAGCAACATACATAGATATTAGGCCATATATACAAAGATATGTGTGTGCAGACTGGTTCCATATCTTTGTGCTATTTGTGGATGTGCAGAGCCACAATCAAAACATCCAGGTACCAGCGAAGATGCAAACAGCAATGTAAGCTGGACTCACTGTGATGTGTGTGAAGATCGATTCTATCAATATTGTTCAGACGTCATTCCAGAAAAAGCTGATGCTGATGGTTTTACATTTCTGTGTTTTGCTTGTCAGGAATAGTCATTATGCTTTGGATTTTGTCAAATGCAGTACTCAGAATTCAAAGACTTGTTAGCTTTGTGAATTGTATTTCCCATGGTTTTGTTTATATGAATGTAAAGCAGGAACTATAAAGAATGATTATTTGCGTTTAATAAAGAGTATTTACGAATCACTCACTACAATTCGGAATTACATATTTCTTGAAACCTGTGAATAGTGAAGCAAGTATCCGCATATTACATATTATCAATAGCAGTTTCTCATTATCATTTTCTTTCCAATTTACACCAAACGTTTGAATTATTTGTGTTTTCTTTGAATTAATGCAATTAAAATATTATTTATGACCTTGTGAATTAAACATATATGTTTCACCAATTTGCCTTTACGTCTCTTTTGATGCCCATTAAGCGCAATTACGCTGACTACAAAATTGAAATGTGCTTTTTGGACTGCCGCCCAATAATACACATATTTTGCAGTCATTATAGGTGGTTGTTGATTGGCCGTTAAAGGCCAAGGTTTTTAATCTTGCAGTAAATCTTGACTATGCCAATAAATCTCAAATTATTGGTAAATCAACATGTCCCGTAGACCGGTTCTATTCACCAGCACATGTGACGATACATTCAAAAAGAATGGTATCACTCCCTTCAACCGTGATGATATTGACAAATCTCAACTAGTGAAGAGCTGACATAATCAGCAGAAGATTCGTAACATAGAAGGACAGGCTATCACACACAATCTCTATCTGCAGCCATTACACAAACATGTACACTGTGTTAAACTTCTGGAAGTTATCTTGGAGGAAATCCACTACTGTTTGAAGGGTTAATATTACAGCAAGTGGCACATATATTCTGCCCTGTTACAGCCAAGCCACTAACTGCAAAAATACAAATAGTTACGGAATCTAAACCTATAACAAGCGATGAAATGTTGAAAGAAATTAGGACACAAATGTAACTTGTGAGGAAGAAGAAGGAAGATGTGGAAAAGAGAATTGAAAAAAGGAAGGCGAAAAAGAGAAAAGGAGAAGCAGGGAAGAAGACGATTAAGGAACGAACGATGGCTCAAATGGAAGAAAAAAAGAAACAAGAATCTAAGAACCAGAAAAGGCAGAGAATAGCAAAGGAGAAGCAAAGCAACATGCAAAGGTTAGAGGCAATAAGCCTTTGTGGAATTTTTGGATGTGCAGAGCCACAATCCAAACATTCAGTTACCAGTGAATATGCAAACACCAGTGTAAGCTTGCTTCAGTGTGATGTGTGTGCAGACTGGTTCCATAAATATTGCTCAAATATCATTCCAGAAGAAGCAGTTGATGATGGTATTACATTTATATGCGTTGTTCGTCAGGAATAATCTTTACGCTTTGGAGTTTGTATAACGCAGTACTCTAAATTGAAAGACTTGTTAACTTTGTGAATTGTATTTTCCTTGGTTTTTGTTTATATGAATGGAAAGCAGAAATCATAAAGAATGATTTTTTTTTTCGTTTAATACAGAGTATTTACGAATCACTGACTACAATTCGGAATTACATATTTCTTGAAACCTGTGAATAGTGAAGCATGTATCCTCATATTACATCCTATCAGTAGAAGTTCCTCATTATCATTTTCTTTCCAATTTACACCCAACTTTTGAATTATTTGTGTTTTCTTTGAATTAATGTAATTAAAATATTATGTATGATCTTGTGAATTAAACATATATGTTTCACCAATTTGCCTTTACGTTTCTTTTGATGCCCATTAAGCGCAATTACGCTGACTACAAAATTGAAAAGTGCTGTATTGACTGCCACACAATAATACACATATTTTGCAGTCATTATAGGTGGTTGTTGATTGGCCGTTAAAGGCCAAGGTTTTTAATCTTGCAGTAAATCTTGACTATGCCAATAAATCTCAAATTATTGGTAAATCAACATTTCTCGTAGACCGGTTCTATTCACCTGCACATGTGACGATACATTTAAAAAGACTGGTATCACTCCCTTCAACCGTGATGATATTGACAAATCTCAGCTAGTGAAGAGCTGACATAATCAGCAGAAGATTCGTAACATAGAAGCACAGGCTATCACACACAATCTCTATCTGCAGCCATTACACAAACATGTACACTGTGTTAAACTTCTGGAAGTTATCTTGGAGGAAATCCACTACTGTTTGAAGGGTTAATATTACAGCAAGTGGCACATATATTCTGCCCAGTTACAGCCAAGCCACTAACTGCAAAAATAAAAATAGTTACGGAATCTAAACCTATAACAAGCGATGAAATGTTGAAAGAAATTAGGACTCAAATGGAACTTGTGAGGAAGAAGAAGGAAGATGTGGAAAAGAGAATTGAAAAAAGGAAGGCGAAAAAGAGAAAAGGAGAAGCAGAGAAGAAGACGATTAAGGAACGAACGATGGCTCAAATGGAAGAAAAAAAGAAACAAGAATCTAAGAACCAGAAAAGGCAGAGAATAGCAAAGGAGAAGCAAAGCAACATGCAAAGGTCAGAGGCAATAAGCCTTTGTGGAATTTTTGGATGTGCAGAGCCACAATCCAAACATCCAGTTATCAGTGAATATGCAAATACCAATGTAAGCTGGATTCAGTGTGATGTGTGTGCAGACTGGTTCCATAAATATTGCTCAGATATCATTCCAGAAGAAGCAGTTGATGATGGTATTACATTTATATGCGTTGTTCGTCAGGAATAATCCTTACGCTTTGGAGCTTGTAAAACGCAGTACTCTTAATTAAAAAACTTGTTAACTTTGTGAGTTGTATTTTCCTTGGTTTTTGTCTATATGAATGGAAAGCAGGAACCATATAGAATTAATTTTCGTTAAATACAGAGTATTTGAGATTCACTGACTACATTTCGGAATTACGTATTTCTTGAAACCTGTGAACAGTGAAGCATGTATCCGCATATTACATCCTATTAGTAGCAGCTACTTGTTCCTCATTATCATTTTCGTTCTAATTTAGACCCAATTGTTCATTTATTTTTGTTTTCTACGAATTAATGTATTTAAAATGTTATTTATAACCCTGTGAAAGATATCTGCTTCGCCAATCTGTATTTCCGTCACTTGTGATACTTATTAAATGCAACTACGTTGTCTACAAAGCGGTGTTTGAATAAAAGCATTGCCGTTTAAATTTCGCGTTAAGAAAACATCACTGAACATGTACATTTTAGCTACAGATATCTTTAAAAAAATAATATTCATAGCAAGAGAATGCTTTCTTATTAACTGATATTTGTTCCAGTTAATCTAGTTTTGCAAATCTGAGACAAAATAAGAAAAGTAAATATCGGAGGTGGCGATAACTGGTACACCGACGATCGAACATTTAACGAAATTATTGACATAATGAATACTCTCCGGTAACTAGATCAGTTTTTGTTGGAGCCTATATATCTGATAAGCATAGAAAAAGAACAGAGTCTCGTATCACATATGTTTGTCTTTCCAAAGGTCTGTGTAATGGCAGAGTTAGCTCAGAAGACTCCGCAAAAAAGGGGACAATTTTGAATAAAATACCATTGAATATGTTTAGATTTGTATGCACCTAGGTGTTGTATCACACGGAAATGTTGGTTCTAAAGAAACAAAAACAACCAAAAAAATGGTGAATTTTATTTTTGTAAATGCATATAGGTTGGGTAATTGAAACACTTCAGCATCCGAAAATAGTTTTTCACTGGTGTGTAACACCAGTTCATGAGTATGGTTCAACGGTCTGGTTATATAAACCTTGCAAGTACATACATGGAGTGCAGACTAGTGTGGTTTGGTACTATCTTAGAATTGAAAGATGTACATCCTCTGTATGTATTAATGGAGACATAGATTGGGTGTCAAGCACGCTAAAAAGACGATATTCAATGATTCCTAATTGGAATAAGATGTTTCGCGGCGACAATCGAACAAGTACATGATAGATTTTTCTGTGCAGTCAGAAACACAATTTTTGAGAATATTACCCAGAATCGGTCAGAAATGGTACACAAAATGCTCAAAAACTACTAACTTATTGACCTTAAAAAGGCACATTTTGAATTGGGAAAATGCTTTCATAAATTTGTTATAATTAATAAAAATACAGTCTAGGCGTTGTGTTGTGCCTTTACGTAGAGAAATAGGCATATTAAAAAAGGAAAATGTTGAAAATCCATTTGGAAAATTATATAATACTAACAATGGATATGCATCTAAGTCCAATAGAAAAATAAGGAATATCTCATCCCTTGTCTCGTATTACTTGCCCATCGTCTTGCCTACCAAGCTATCTATCTTATTACTTGCCTATCGACTTACCTACCCATCTACCCGCCTATCTACAATATACCAGGCTATCTGCATATCTGCTTATCACCAGGTGCGGACCTATCTACTTACCTACCCAGAATGCCTATCTACTAAACTACTAAGTTACATCCATATCTACTTATCCACCCGGCGACCGGCATGTCTAATTACCTACCCAGGTATAAACCTATATATGTACGTATCCTGCTACATTCCTATTGATATACCCAGCACCATGCCTATCTACTTAGGTAACTAGGTACATGCGTATCCAGGTACCTACCAGGCTACCTGCCTATCAATTTAAAACCCAGTTACCTACATGTCTGCTTACTTACTTAGCTTCTTGCCTATATGCTTAGGTACCAAGCTACCTGCCTTTTTTTTACATAACCAGTTGGCAGTCTATCTCTCTCAATCACTTTTTACATGTGTTTTTGTATGCGAATACGGGTGCGGTTGCGTGCGTGTTTGCGAGAGAGAGAGGGGGGATTATGTGTTCGCTTTTGTCTTTGAGAGAGAGAGAGAGAGAGAGAGAGAGAGAGAGAGAGAGAAAGAAAGAGAGTTTGTTGATTTCAGAACATTTGAAGATCAGACGGTTATTTCTTATGTCATTACCCGAAAGTCAGCCAACCCTTTACTGTGAAATGCGACTTTCGGCGTTTGCATGCAAATCAGTCTGAGCTTTATAACAATCTACCCGAGAAAGGCCGTTGCTACAATTTGTCAACACTGACGTCGGCCGTTTTCCGTTTGATAAACCTGTGTCGTATACAAATACTCCACAGTTTATTAACTGATCCATCTGACACTGGTCTAAGTTGAGTGTTTCGAGGAAATATTTTCAGCAGTCTTGCTCACAATTCAAAATACAGCATATTCGGCATTAGCAAAGTTGTTCACAATGGCAGGTAGGAAAACTTTACACAAAGGGAAGACCTCACCTATCTCTATCTCTTTGTATCCGTCTCTGTCTGTTTGTCTGTTTATCTGTCTGTCTCTGCCAGTTGCAATTGACCTAATTTCCATAAAAATCGTATGCCCCGTTTTAAATTTGAATTACGGCATTCACCCATATGCACTTATTCACAAGCCAATTACTCGGTGCAGGCGTCACTCACTAGATTTTATGGTAGCATGGATTAGTTTCTTAATATTCCCTCTCCCTAATTTCTTAATATAAGGAATTCTCGGGATATTCTCACTTATACGTGTTTAGTAATTTGATATAGGAATAATTCTGGGTTTTTTGTGTGTGTTTGGTTTATGTTTCGTAGTGCGTCGCATGATTAGAGGAACATTATTTGTGGTATTAGCTTGTCTAGAGTCCATCAGTTAACAACGATTGTTGTCTTGAAGTACTTGGAAATAAAGCAAATATCGACCTCAAGCCAGCGTCACACAATTGTACCACATCGTTTGTTTTGTGCGGTCGTGAGGTGCGTTTAGACTCCTGGTGCGTTGCAATACATGCATACATAGTATATACCTGTTCTATGTTAATTCTACTCTCACATCATAATTTTTCACAGAAATGGTACAATATATTTTTAACATTATGTCTTGGATTTATTGTTCCTAATTGAACATTTGCTTTCAGTTTCTATTTTGATATCCATCATCTGGGCCGAACTTTTTTGGTTAAAAAAAATGAGTTTCAAATGTAATGCCCAATCAGACAACTTCTAAGGTATAATTGTGTAACATAGTGATAAATTTGTAACATTGCTTTTATTGCTTTTGTCTGTTCCCACATCACAATTCAGTAAAATGTTTAATATCAGGTGGCATTTTCAATCGTGACATTTGATATCAAAATTACTGTTTTAAAACAGTAGTGATTCTTTTTATTGGTTTACGGTCATACATGATAAGTTTTATTATTAACAACAAAACCAACTGCCGTCCCACATAAAATAAAATATGGTACACACATATATGAATCGTATGTCACATTTTGAACCAGAATATTCATTTGAGTGCCGGGTTGAAGAGAATAAAGAGAATACATTAGCCAATAAAACAAGCATAGCGTTTGTTGGACGGCGATTACACGAGAACCTGATTACCCATGATCGTGGCACTGAAAGAGATATGTCATTCAGTCCTCAAAGTGTTGCCATCTTATCCCAGTTTTGTTTGCGTATCAGTGGTCATATCTTCATTCCGTGTGTGTGTGTGTGTTTTGTGTGTGTGTGTGTGTGTGTGTGTTTGCTTTTGTTTTTTGTTTTTATTTTTTGGGGGGTTTTGCGGGGGGGGGCATAATTAAGATAGTTGTTAAATTTGAAAAACTTAAATGGTTTGACACCGCATATTTCCACTCTTCTTTTGTTGCAATCCCCACACACCTTTTTCCTTACCCGATAATCGTCTCCAGCACTAAGAGGGTGATCTGCCCTGGTGGGTGCGGGTCATGATGCAAAATCAGTCATATATACGATGCGGGTGGTCAGAAAAAAATGAAAAAAACCCTCCAAAAAATAAGATGTGATTGCAATTTAAATTTCTGTATATTTGTTCTTTTACCACACTTAGGGACTGCAGGCGCAAAAGCCAATAATGACACCCTTGTTGTTGATGGCCAAGTAATATAACTACGAAGATTAAAGAATATCACCTATTGGTTTATGACAATATGTCGTTTCATTACAACATGGCACTTGATTTGTACACCATATTGAGCCTTGATTTATTTACACAGATTATGCAAGGAGTTTTACAGCTGTAAAATATATGAAAATGTACTGATATCGTTTATTTTGACTTTGTATTCTAGTTATTAAAACTGTTTGCGATAAATGTAAAATCTTGAGTTAACTGAAAGCAACTCACCTCATATTGCATCTCTAATGGATGAATTAAGCTTATACTGGTATATTTTACGGGTGTTAGTTTATTTTTTAAACCCCTCGGTAGATTCTCATCATATATGTCATGAATCATTATTAAGCCGAGGCAATTTATTGTACAACGTGCCCGTTCGCTCCTTTCACCTCACAGTCTAGGTCACATTCATACAAATTTTTCTTTAAGGTTTTGGGTAAATCTTATTTTTTCTTCACATGCTTACATTTCCTAGGATCATTCTTATCACTAATCATTATGACGCTAATACAATTAATTTTACGACAGGTTCACTGGCCTCGATGGCCATGCTGTTAAAGTCATAGTCGTAGAAAATTTAAAAAATATAATAATAGACAAATAAGGTTTTCGCTACTTTCTGTCTCGATCGATTATCATCATATATGGAACGAATCAAGCTAAAGCAATTCATGCTGCTGCACGATTGCCTCACTTCAATGACCTTGACATCGGCTTCAAGGTCACAGTCATATAACTTTTGCGTTTAGATTTTGATTGAATATTTCATTTCCTTATATTTCGTTATTTCCTTGCTGGAGTTTCTTCATACTTGCGATGAATCATTATAAAGCCAAGACAATTCATTATGCGACATGTACTTTCTCCTTTGACATTGTAGTCAAAGTTACGGTTATAGAAACCTTGTGCTGAGACTGTGGTTCATTATCTTCATTGGATTATATTTCCTAAACCCTTTCTTGGATTTTCCTCGTACATTGGATGAATAACTACAAGCCTAAAACAATTCATACTGCGATATGCCCGCTCAAGATTTTGACCTTATAGACACGGTCACCGGTTTTACAGTAATGCTTTGGTCGTGGTCCCGAATGTCAGGCCCTGGCCTTCTTGTTTGAATAGTTTTCACTTTCTCTATTTTTATCCTATTTTCAAAAGAAGTAACAAATCGTATTGAAGATACTTTGGATAGCATTTGATTTCATGTTACATATCAATTTTCAAACACAAACATTACAAATTATACCACGATGTGCAGAAGGTATTTAACTTGATACTAATGCTATTTAAAGTAACTTTTTTAATTGTATTTCGGAATAAGAATGATAATGAAAAAAACAGTATTGTCTCTATCACAGCACATTTGGAAAACTCTTCCTTAGGTAATAAAGTGTCGGGTAAATATACCCAGGGAATACGTACTCTGCTGTTTCTTTAGGTATGTTTGGACTAAAGTGCTAAAACAGAGACTGGGGGTCTTATTTCCATATCAATAGGGAGTCAAACATGTGCTCAGAAGAGAGTTAGGTACCAATCCATGCGCAATTCTAATCCCAGTAAATATGCATACAGATTATCCACAAAGCTTCTTCAGTAACACCTCTGATATTATCCCATACATCAAAAGGTTTCAATCTGGCATCCAACTGGCTAAGGCTAAAGAGATGGCAATCTTTTACGAAAGCTAATCTTTGTTCTCGTACTTTATATGGGCCTTATCTTCGTACCTGAACCGAGTTGCACCAGTAGCAATAGTGAATGTAAGAAAACACATCTATATTTTGTATTCCAGAAAATTGTCGTCAGAATATGCAAATGATAATACAAAGCCTGTGATTATTGACTGTGAGATAATTATGTTTCTTTTTGTGCCATTCTTGTGACATGACATTAAAAGGGCGGTCTTTGTTAGTGATTGGAAAAACTCCAACCTCACCCTCTTTTGGCTCAGAGACTGAACGGACTATCAAAAGTATGTGCAATCCATGTGTGTATATGTGTGTGTGTGTATGTATGTATGTATGTATGTATGTATGTATGTATGTATGTATGTATGTATGTATGTATGTATGTATGTATGTATGTATGTGTGTATGTATGTATGTATGTATGTATGTATGTATGTATGTATGTATGTATGTATGTATGTATGGATCGGTGAATGTATGTATAGATGGATGGACGGGTAGATGGACTGATGACTGGATGCATGAATGTATGAATCAATTCATAGATGCATGTATTTCTGAATGAATACGAATAGTGTATAATTATGTGGATGGATGGATGTATCGCTGAATGAATGAATGCATGGATATATGTACGTGCGTGCGTGTGAATGAATGTATGTATATATGCATGGATTGTTGGGTGAATTGACAGATTGACGATATTTGTATTTGTGAATGCATATAAGTATGAACATATATGCATGTGGATATGTATATATGAATGTCTATTGCTTGCATAGTCATGCAACTTAATGACCCATTCGCTCATTTTGCAAAGTATATAATGCTGTCGTTTTAGGACAGGAATGTGAGTGTTATCTTCTATTATACTGATAAATAACCGAGTTCACTCCTAAACAAAATCACCCTTAAATATAGCATTCCAATTTTGATCTACGCACATACATGTATATACTTGGTGGTACCGTATATTCTCGCGTGTACACCGGATCCAACTCCAAACTGCACAAACTCAGATCTATCGTCGCATAATGCACAAGCAGATCTGGATGAATACAGTTTGTTATCGTTCCAGGTATTCTAAGACCTTTGCCTGAGCGTATTCTGCGAGCCATCCCGGGTAATCGAAAACTTTTTCCTTGTTTTATTCGTTTACGAGACCAATTGTAGATTCTCCCACCGACTGCTTTCTCAGAGGCATCCCTGGTGCGATTCCGACAGCCCCAAACGCTGCCGCTTTTGCAATCGCAGGAGTCGCGGCCTCTAACAACGCTGGAGTAGCTGCGAGGAATATAAATATTCCACCGGTCTTTTGTAGTTGTGTGACCTCTGACCATAATAACGTTAATGTCACCGAGGTGTTCTTTTATTTGGCCTCATTAAGCTGATTAAGTTGCGTTCGGGTCAACTGCACCGGAACAATTCCAGTTAACTTTGTCGCAGAAAGCCTCAATGTAACCCCGTGATCGCTATGTATTGCGCTTTTGATTTTTGCAAGCTGCTATGGGCCTATCTTAACTTCGTGATGGGACATTATTATTTAAAAACGTTACAGGTCTTAAACAAGTTTTCCCTCGATTTCGAAAATACCAAGTCGTGTCATGCACTTGTAATTCTATTTTTTGCTAATTAGGGTAATTAGCCGGGTGCGAATACTTTGATCCACCAACACAGGCTTGCTTATGTCAAACGCGGAATCGGATGTATTATTAATTTTTAACATTGTTGATACATTTATTGTTTCATCTAATACCTTTTTGCGCGACGGTTTTGTCGTCGTCGAGACTTTTTCATACGCGTCCACAACTACAATCCACTTTCTAATGTTGCATTTGCAATCATTGAATCAGTTAGACCTTGTTGAGCGGCTTCATTGATGATTTTACCAACCGCACTTGGCATTGTTGCTGTTGATTTAAGTGTAATTGATTTTTGTGACGCTCGAGTCATTAATCGCCGTAGTCGATCTCGAAACGATTGGACCGCTTGCAATTCTAATTGTTTCAACCGATCCGCAGCAACGCTTTTGATGCTCTCACCGACTCGCATTGCAACTTGTTTAGCTATCAGTGATGCTGTAAATAATCCCTTAACAATATCACCAAGTCCATTTTCATTATAAACTGCGTAAACGGGTTTTCTCGCGTTCGAAAAACGCACGAGTCTCACACGTCCACGTATGATTATCATTATATTTAAATGTCAGATCGAACTCTAATCTACAGTTGTATCGTCAAAGTTTCCCCGCGCAGGTCCAACACGTGTCCTGGTCTACAAGGGTAAAACTAAGGTGTGTCAACCAAGGAATATGACAGGAAAGATACACAGGTATGGGATTAATCGATAACAGAAAACCCGGTGGAGCATTTGAGGAGAATCCAAATAAAATATAACCCGCAATACTTGTGGAATCTACTCTTTCCGAACCTGAACTACAATTCCTACTGATATCGCCGCATGTTAAATTAACCTGTATCGTGGTGGTGATATTAATAATTTGTGGTGCGACATTATATCCCACGCGTAAGAATCGTTTTTCCTCAAACATCTCTTCTGGCCAACCAAGAACTATTCTCAACGATGATCGTCTAATATTAAACACGTACGTTGGGGATTTGATATCGAGATGACAGAGGTGGGTGTCGGCTCATATACAAGTATGGAAATCTTAGAATCTTTGCCGGTCACCAACGAAATTCTCTGTCGAATTTCATCATTGATCGATAATAATATCGTAGGTGCCAGTGGGAAGTTCAAACTTATTCCAGGTGGCGCCATTTGTCTTTGCTGGTACTTTCAACATGTAATCTATCCAGTCGGAGGGTCGGTAAAGATTGGCACGAATGGGATTTTCAAGGATCAACTGGCGAGATTCTTCTTTAAAGAGAACAGGCTTTGTTTCCATCATTGTTTCTTCTGTTCCAGTCAGCCCTGCCACTTGTTCCACTCTTGCTCTTGTGGCCTTTTTAATATCCTCAAAACGTTCCGAAGTTTCCACAGTCCTAGCTGCAATCGCTTTTGTCGGTTCAATCAGGGTTGCAAATTTTCGTTCAAAAGCCTCTGTGAGATTTTCTCGTGCGTATTGTCGCAACTGTAACATATTTTTGACACGTTTACTTGCATTCATGTACCCGTGTAGCAATTCCAGTTGATCACTCGCGGCTTTGCGACGTCGGTCTGCAGCTTCCTATATGGCATCGCTGGCGGATTTTGTCATTTTATATATTTGATATGGTGGTTAAATTGGTTTATCCAAACCGACTCGATATTTTCCACCGCAGCCGGAGTCAAGACCAGTCTGCGGTCCACCAGTCAAGTGAATAGTGATAAAACTATACGGGTCAGATGAGGGATTCGGAAAACATATTTCGATATTCATCCCACGCGTGGTCGCCAGCGTACCGGGTCCAATGAATGTTTCAGAGGCCATGCGGGTCAACGCCAGAAAATATCATCAACATGTTAAACTTGTCTCGGACTATTTTAGGTATATGTTAGTATGGCTGTAGTAAATATATCACATCCGTGTTTTTATACCGATCTTGGGAAAATATTCGCGCGGGATTGATTTGGTTTTCCAGTGTTACGACTCTATAGTCTAAGAAAAATGTAACAGAAAGAAAGGGAAACCAGCAAATCACGTACAAATAAACAAGCAATTTATTTCTAGATAATTAAAACGAAAATAAAAAGGCACTTATAATAACGTGAATTAAAATCCAAATAATCCAATAATCCCACGTGTCCTAATCACAAGTCCTAAATATAGAACCTTCCGAATGAATTACTGTATCCTTGAATGTGCTGATGTGCCAAATAGAAGTTCTCAAGACTATCTTTGAATAAATTCAGATAAATGACAAAATCATCAGTTCGAAATCCAAAATCCAAACGTCTAAGAGCACTTTTATAATCCAATGAATATTTTAAATAATTCTTCTCTCTGAATTTTGAATGATTTTTCACAATTGTAACAACTTTTTAAAAGACTGATGGTAAGGTCAAAACTGAAAAACTGTCCATTAAACATGGTATATATAAAGATAGGTCACTTGACAGAATGTTATAGAATATTATATGGTGTATGTGACTTTTGACACATAACTCTAAAGGAAATTCTGATTTTATCTGTAAACAAAATCAACCCTGACCTCAAGTGGAATAAACAACTTGTTTGCCAAAACCGTCCTTGAACTCAAATACTAAGTAAACAACCTAATTCAATGACAATAGCTAAACATGTCAACATTATACTTAACATTAAGGTTTAAGCAAATATTAAAGTCAAGAAATATTTATAATTTCCTAAAATATTTAAAACTTTTATAAACATGATACCTAACACCAGCATCACGTCATCGTGCACGACAAGAAAAATTTCACTCGGATCAAGGTCATCGATCTTACGTTATTCGTCGATTGTTGAAAAGAAATCAACGGTAGGCGACGAAAACTTCCTAGCTTTGCTTCTTTACGACCACTGAAGCTATTCCAAAAACTCTTTGAGCACGTCATAACACGGTTGACGTACAAACGGTCCCACGTCAACCATCGTAAAATCATATTCAACAACAGTTAGGTTTTCCCTGATCCGGCCGGATCAATGATTAGCGCGCGAACCGAATTTGGAAACATGTTACCGTGCTTGAGTGGTTTGGGCGCTGTCTGCGAGGAAAAGTCAGTGAAGGTGATTTTCTTGTCTTTTTTTTCCTGATGCCATGTTAAATGTCACCAAAATTGTTGTATAATACAATCATGTCTTCGCATTGTGTCCGATGTCGTACAAAAACACGTACTGCGAATCCAACTCGCGTTCAAAGACGTAATGGTAAATCCGCGATCGCCGTAACTTGTGTTCGACGTGTAAAAAGAAGTTCACATTCATTGGAACTATTAGCGGACGGCGATGTTGTCGCTGCCACGTTCACGAAACTACCCGGGACACAGTGGAGTAAATACCCTGGTGAAAAATATATTCCCGGATACAATTAATGTGGGCACGGAACATGGCTGGACATACGACTTGATTCTAACAATCGACCACCGCCCGGGGAAGCACCCTTAAATCGTGTCGATGCTGCGTGTTACCGATACGATCTTGCTTATAAAGCATCAAATGAAGACTGTTTTGGGTGTTGGACAACGTCCACTCGGTTCCACCACTCACTGGAGGTAAAATATATTGACATAATAAACAAACATGGATAAAAAGAGTGAAGTTGCTGAACGGGCTTTATCGAAAATATACTACAGTCCGCGCGGGTATTGGAACGGTGAAGCTGCAGTTGAAAAGTTACCAACCGCGGGAGCGGTCAACCATGGTATCGCTCGAGCATGACTGGGTAAACAAGCGCTGTGGCAAATTAACCTACCTGCACCAAGAAAGATTTCACGTGGTTGATTTGATCGGATACTTGGGCTTACGTATAAATACGCGCTAACCATTGTATATATCGCTTGAAGATACAAATAAGCAGAGCCTCTGACGTCTAAAGATTCGGCTGGTGTCGCAGATGCGCTTAAACGTACTTACACACGAGGACCACTAACATGGCCACGGTTATTACAACTTGTTCCAGGAAAAGAATTTATTGGAGAAGTTGCTGCGTTGTTGACAAAGCACCATGTGAGGGTTCGTATTGGACATTTTAATATACATCGTGATCAGGCTATTGTGGAACGAGTTAAACATACACTTGACGAACAATTATTCGGATATTAGTACGCGCAAGATGTGTTAATAAGGTATCTGTTCCCAGCGCGATCTCGCGAGTGGGTAACACGGTTTCGTGAATCTATATACACCCATGCGAAGTTCTTTACTCCTGACCATGTTGGCTGTATGTGTGAATTTGCGTCGATCGATTAGATATTCCACATACATCTCGTGTTTGAGTTCATTTTTTACAATAACTCCTTTCGCCTCTTTGATGTTCTTTTGTCCGACCAATATTGAGTACATTTTGGGGCGCAATCCCACGTATAGGATCACCCGCGCGACTCATCTTTCAATTTTCCTATGACTTGTTTGTTTGTATCGTTCTGTTGCGGAATAATTTTTAGATAATCACAGGTGTCAAATTCGTTTACAATTATGTCTGATGCCATGTCCGCGTACACATCGTATGTGGTTATATGCACCAGCAGCGAGCCGGTATCGGTGTTCAGCATTTTGACACGATCGTGGTAAAACGGTTTAATTTTGTCATAGCAATCCTCATTCATGAGCATCTTCGACAAGTCTAGCACGGACGCACCAGCATAGATTGGTTTTGGCAGCTTCAGTTTTGATTTTTTTACAATGTACGGCAATGAATCAACCGTAGAAGAACTTTCGGGATTAAAATGCTGGGTCCGCGAAGACTCTTCGAAGCTTGTCTTGTTCAGCATCACAGTCAAGGTCGACGCGGATTCGCTTCCGCAGGTTCTCAATCGTTTCGCCGTATACGGAATTGTTCATTAGTTTGAAGAAATTTCTTTTTTCAAAATCATATTTAGCATTCGTTCGCAGAGTCGTATTCATCTGGATATAAGGAGCCATCCAAGCGTGTTGGTGAAATCTAACCACCAGATAAATTGTGCTAACAGGTATTTCCCAATCGCAAATATAACTGCAGGCTTCGTTCGTGAACAAGCTAGTTGATTTTAGTCCAAAGACTTGAAACAAGATTGGCGCATTCGGTAAACTTGCGTCCATATTCGTCCACGATCATACACTGGTACGGGGACAGCTATTCGCGGGGCACCGACAGCGCTTCCGGTGCCAGCGGGTTGTCGTTTTGGGCTTGATTAAGCTCGTCTGGGTATATCAAGTCAACTTCAAAGAAATATCTGTGGTCGCTGTCGCTGTCGTGATAGTGTACGTGTTTTCGAATGTCTAAATCCGCGGGATTAATCCACGAAAACTCACCAGTTGGCACGGGCTGCATCATTGCATAGTCATTATTGGTGTAAGATACTCGATGTAACTGTTTGTTTTGGTTTTGTCGTACTAGTCCACATTTGGGATGTTAGCGCTCGCGCGACGATGACTCACCATTGAAATCCCGCCCCAAATACCACGCTCGATAATCAGATGCTGGTCAATATCGGTGAGCAGCTCAACTTCAACTTTTGTCTTTAACAGCAGCGCATCCTAGGCCATTCACCGTGACGTAAAATAGTGCGCGGGATCGAGCTTGTACTTACGCATGGCTGTATCGCGAAACGCTTCAAAGATATCCGCGAGCAGGAACACATTAGTACGCAGATACAAATCGTGATTGTCACCGAGGTTTTCGCATTCGAATGCTGACCAAACAGCGTCTGCGTGTGCGCAATCGTCGGTAGAAATACCTTCTTGAATGCCTCGATCGGTGGTAACTTAGTTTCGTCAACTTTTCCCATCCACTCATGTACTGGTATGGGTACACTACTTTTTGCGTTATCAACTTTAACTTGTCAGCGGTGGCACCATATCGACTGGTGATTTGGAATCTTTAGACCGCAAGGTTGCTAACTATCTTGGCCAAGCTGGCATTCAAAAACTGTATCCAATCAATGAACTGCATCTGACCCAGTCAAAACGTCCAGTATTTTTCCATGTTGGTGGAGATTACACTTAGTGATGCCTTTGACGCTGTGACTACAGTCTACATTATTAAATGTCCATCAAACCTACGCAGGTTATGAAGCACTACGTGAATTCTTGTATTATTTGGGTAAATTCGCAGCTGTAGATTGCATGTGTTGTTTGTGGATCCTCTGTGGGTGCAAGTGATATGACAATGATCATGAACTTTCGCATCAGTGAAACTAAAAGCGGCATCGCAGATCCAGGAATGAGTGGCCGCGATAAACTCATTAATATCATCGCGGGTCACGGTCATGTCTGCAGGCAAAAAAAAAACCGTTGTCGGATCCATTTCCATGTCACCTCAAGCAAATTAATAAACGCCTCAACTGAATCCTAGCCACAATACAATATTGGTGGATCAGTTTGTTCATCACATCTGACAATAATAAAAAAACACGGAATTTGTTCAGCAATTTGGACTGTGTTTAAATGGACTATGGGGAATTTATCAGTTCTCACTGGAACGTTCAAGCATTCAAAATCCGCGTAAATCACATACAGAACTTTCATTTTTCATATGTTTTGGCGGGTTCTGGCATAATTGTAAGTTGCGGCTTTTCACTGATTCCATTGTGGTAAAGGTTATTGCCCGCGAGCATCTGTTGGGTGCTAAATAAGTGCAAACAACGTCTGCATGGACAATTTTTACCTTGATGCTTTCTATGTCGGTTAAGCAATCGGGAATGATTCTTTATCCATTCGTAATGAGATAAGGACTCTGAACCATTAATGCCGCTTATCAACATCAGATCAATCTTGGTCCGTCCATGCGAATCTTTATTTTGTACATGTGGGGATAGAGCAAGCGGATAAAAGACTCTGTCCCAAGTGTACACGTTAACGGCAATACTGGGGTTAAGTTCGTCAAACTGGTTGAGCATCACCTTAGTAACCTGCATCGAAAATTCTATTGTGCCAAAACTGAGTTCATCAAAATATTGCTGGTATTTCCGCGGCTGATCTGTGTGAACGCTGACATGATCGCCCATTCAAAGCATCGATTTGTTTCTTTTTTTATATTTATCACCGACCGTGGTGGAACAGTCTGCGTTGGTATATAACTCGATCCGTGGAATGATTTGTACGGGAAAGTATGCAGTTGAACTTCCGTAGATCTGTCAAGAGTCTATCTCGAACCGGTGGTGATGAATTTTTCCATCAAGTGGAGAATCTTTTCAGTACCTTTAGCGATGCTTCATTGATATCCTTGGCGTCTTTGCGCTTCGTGATTATAAGTTGACCACCATGAAGCCACACGGTTTGGGTTTAAAATCTATCCTTGTCTGATGACTTGCGTTTAAGTGGTATAGGCAAATGCGTATGGACAAAAATACCCGCTTTAACTCAGGAGGTGCCAGAGCGTTGTAACATCGATACGATTTCCGGGTTCATATTCGATACAAGTTTTACAACATCTTGGTTTGCTTTGTATATGTGTGGAATAATCACACGGTAATCGTCATGATCACCCTTACGTTTGTGAGACTTAAACTTGGGGACTTCTTGTTCATTGACACACGCAGCGGCGATAGCAGTTCCGGTACGACCGAGGTCTTTTTTACGAACACGCTCATTTGCCTCAGCGGCGATTGCGGCTGCGACTCGTCTACGGTTTTGTTTATCTTGGACTATATTTGTAATTTCCGCACGCTTTACTATTGGAGGAATTATAATATTGATATGTGCTGCAGTTTCACGAAGTTGTCTCAAGGTCTGGCGCGTTTCGGCTACGATACCTAATAACGTAAGGATGTTAGCTTTTCTTGCACCTCTCGGTATTTGTATGTTACGCTCGCGCTCGAATTGCCTCAGTGGTATTACCGCTGCTGTTACCAGGATAACTGGTTTATATTGCGGTTGTGGTACAGTTACGAGTCATAATGACTCAAGTATGTCAGCTTTTTGCATACGGCTTGTTATTCGTATCCCACGCTGTTACGGGGATTGCCTTAGTTGATTCACATTCGGCACACTATTATATAACGGAAAATCTTTGTCTAATTGTAAATTCCGTCAATAAATTGTTTCAGAATTTTCATTTTACCGGGCTTGAAAACGGCAATTGCTTCAATCGTGGCTATTATTTCATTTACTTCTGTATCGTTTTCATCAACGTTTTTGGGCGTGTTAACGTTGGGTATTTCCGCAATAGGTTCTATTGCTTTTGTGCAGGCGGCTCTTTGACGGCGTGAACGATAATACTCGCGAAGAAATCCACATTGTCGGCAAAGTTGATTACGAGACTTTACTCCGATACCACATTTTCCGGTGGAAGCTGCTGCGGCGGCGTCAACAGTTTATTAAAGTATTTGTTGAACAGTTGCATTTGCATGTATTTCTTAAACCTCTTGGTAGATTATAATCATATAAGTCACGAATTGTTATTAAGCTGAGGAATTTATTGTACAACGTGCCCGTTCGCTCCATTTACCTGACAGTCTAGGTTACAGTCATACCAAATTTTCTTGAAGGATTTGGTTAATATATTTTTCTTCGTTTTCCTTATATTTCCTAAGATCATTCTTAGCACGAATCAGTATGAAGCTAATACAATTCATTATACGACAAGCTCTCTCGCTTATATGAGCTTGCGGTTAAGATCATACTCATATAAAATTTGCTTTGAAGTTTTAGCTACTTTTATTTCTTAATTTTCTCGACAGAGGATCATCATACACACAATGACTCATTATTAGGATAAAGCAATGGATTTTGCTACACGCTTACCACTTTCACTTTGGCTTCAAGCTCACAGTCATATCAGGTTTCGTTAAGGTTTTGATTTAATTATTTCACTTCCTAATATTTTCTTAATCGCTTGATGCAGTCTCTTCATACTTACTATGAATCATTATAAAACGCATTTGACATTGGAATCAAGGTCACGGTCACCGAAGATTTGCATTAAGACTTTGGTTTGCTTATATTTCCTGAGCTTCTTGATCAATTTTGCTCCAACTTTGGAAGAATAATTACGAGGTTACAACAATTCATTCTGTGATATACTTCTGACATTTTGCACAATGGCACTGGTTTTACAGGAATATTTTTATTGTGGTCTCGACGTTCAGGCCTTTATGTTTGAATAATTTTCGCTTTCTCTATTTGTGTCTTTTTTTAAAAAAAAGTAACAAATCAGATTGGCGATAATTTTGATTTCATGTTAAAGATTGCCGCTATCACTTAACAGGCTTGTGGCAGCTGCTCCGGATTTTTGTGCAGTTTTTCATGATTTATGTGCTTGTTGTCTGTCTTCGTCTACGTTATTGTGTTCATCATGCATTGGCTGTTCGTTGGAATGTGTTTCATCATCTTCTTGTTTTGGAAACGAGAACTATTAGACTTTTTCTCAGCCGTCTTGCTCCACTGCTACAACTACCATCACGTGATACTCGCCAGTCCATCCGTTTATGCTATGATGTACCCTCATTAATTGCTTTAAATGACCACTCCTTGGCTCTCCACACAACATTATGCACTAGACTAAACGACCTGGGACTACATTCATCATTACTTAAATCTAAACGGAAGCGAAAAAAGAAACGTTGTTTCAAAGCTGGCCGGCGTAGAACAAGAAGAAGAATTCCAGTTATCTCCCTTTCGCCATTTCCGCACGACAATTTGAAAACTCGGCCGTTAATTTCTATGACTTAATTCAAATTCATCTGAAATGGTCAACCTTTGTGTCAACTATCCAAGAGATACCACTGCGCATCGCATTATTCAATGCCCAATCAGTAGGACCACCGGAAAAGCGCACAGAAATAGTTAATTTTATCAACGATCAGAATATCGACATCTTTTTCCTGACAGAAACATGGCTAAAAACATCAGGCGATGAGCCCAAGTGCGCGGATTTAACACCCACCGGTTACTTCATCAAGTCGTTCCCCCGCCACTCCCGCGGAGGTGGAATTGCTGTCATCGCAAAGAACTCCATGATCAACCGTCTTAATCACACTACAACCTTCAATTTCTACCACACATCGTTTGAACTAGTCCAAACCACACTCGCACTGGAACAAAGGTCAGTCCATTTTTTCTCCTTCTACCGCCCTCCTCCTAGTAGAAAAAACAAGCTGATTGAATCTCTCTTTTTGGAGCAGTTTCCGAATCTCTTGGAGTATCGAAATTCGATAGGTGGCAACCTGATTATTCTTGGAGATTTCAACTTTCACTTTGATTGTCCTGGAAACCCATACATATAAAAACTCCTAGATTCCATTCGCGTTTTCAACCTCAAACAGTCAGTTTGCCAACCCACCCATAAACATGGTCACATTTTAGACTGGATTCTTCATAGACCTGATGATAATATTCTACAGTCCTCTCTGGTGTCCCACGAACTTGCATCAGATCACTTCTGCATTATATGCCATCTTGACGTATCAGTCCCTAACCCTCCACCTTTATTTGCTACTAAGAGAAACCTCCGTATGATAAATAGAACCCAACTAATGCATGACATCCAAGCAATCCTAACAACTTTGTTACCTCCTACAGCAGAAGGACTTGGTAACTGCCTGCGTTCATTGCTTGACAAACATGCCTAGCAACCAAGTGCAGAGTATCAATTCAAAAGTGTTTTCCGTGGTATAGCAGTGTTAGTGACCAGCTTCCCACTGCTAAAAGAGACCGCCGTAAGGCTGAAAGGCTTTGGCTTTCCACCAGACTCACTACCAATAGCAAATCTATGAAGCCGTTAAGAAGAATGTTAAAAACATAGTCCATGCAGCGAAATCAGCCCACTACAGTGCTAAGATCACTGAAAGTTCCAGCTGCAAAGAGCTCTTCGAGATTACTAATAAGCTAATGTCAAGGAACAAATGTACACCACTTCCAACTATCTTCTCTCCAATCGACCTTCCCGACCACTTTGCAAATTTCTTCCGTGACAAAGTACAAACCATTAGAGATAAGCTTGACAACACAATTTCAATTGACTCGTCGTTGCCATACAGTTGCGATACAGAATTTCAGCGGCAACTGTTAGCAGCATTTGAACCTGTCTCTATGGATTTTGTACGTACAATCATGATGAAGAGTGCCCCAAAGTCATGTGAACTTGATCCGATTCCGACATCACTGCTGCTTGAGTGCTCAGAGCAAATATTGCCTTCACTAACTGATGTTATTATACTTTCTCTCTCATCTGGGGAATTCCCATCATTTTTCAAAACTGCCATTGTAAAGCCTCTGCTGAAAAAACCAACACTTGACCATAACGATTTAAAGATCTACCGCTGAGTTTCTAACCTCCTATTATATGTCAAAAATCTTAGAAAAAGTTGTTCTATCCTAACTTGTATCTCATCTGAATTCAAACAGTCTTTTTAGCAATGTACAGTCTGCATATCGCCCTCGACACAGTACCGAAACTACCCTTCTGAAAGTAGTTAACGACCTTCTCTCTGCTTTGGATAGCGGAAAGATTACAGTCCTCACCCTCCTTGACTTGTCTGCAGCATTTGACACAATAGACCATGATATATTACTTCACCGTCTCCATCATGTATTTGGCATTCACGATACAGTCTTACAATGGTTCAAGTCCTACTTGGTCAACAGGACACAAATTGTGTCCGCAAATGGAAAACACTCCATCCCAGTTGATCTATGTTTTGGTGTTCCACAAGGTTCTGTTCTTGGACCTGTTCTCTTCATTCTATACATTCAGCCACTCTCAAGAGTCATAGATCGTCATCCAGTGTCTCACCAATTCTACGTTGATGACACCTAAATATACAAATCTAGCCACCCAACTGAAGTTGATGCTACCATCCAAGGTGTAGAGAGGTGCATTTCCGATGTGAAATCATGGATGACATGTAACAGGCTGCAGATGAATGATGATAAAACTGAAGCCATTCTGATACAACACAAAGACTTTCTCATTCACATCCTTTACCTCAAACAATAAATATCAGCAACACCAACATTAAATTCACACAGTCAGTACGAAACCTAGGTGTTACTCTAGACAGTACTCTCTCATTGCACCAACATGTCATGAACATATGCAAGGCGCATATCTTGAGCTGCATTCGCAATTATCTTTCAGTTGACGCCACTAAACCACTTGTGTGTTCCTTAGTACTTTTAAGACTGGACTATTGTAACTCAATTATATCTGGTTCGTCTCAGTATCTACTCCAGAAACTTCAAAAAGTTCAAAACACAGCTGCTCGGATCATTCTTAGAGTACCAGGAACAGAGCAGACCTCCCCCCTGCTCTGTAACCTACACTGGCCACCCATTAGATCCAGAATCAAACACAACATTTGTTCTCTGTGCTACGTTTAATTGACTGGCTCCAGTCCAATATACCTATCTCACCTCACCCATGTGTACACACCTGCAAGATACTTACGCTCCTCTTCCGACACTAGTATTCTCATTATTCCCACTATCAAAATGAAGCCATACGGACAACGTTCTTTTGCATAGCAGGGCCGAGCAACGTGGAACGAATTGCCCACTGAACTTAGACACAAAGACACAGTGGTCTCATTCAAGAGTGCTCTTAAAACTCACCTATTTCGACTGCAAGGATAGACCTAAAGACTTAATAATGTTTCCTTACCTTAACTATTTTTTCAGCATGTTTTTGTTTTCTTATTTCATGGTGTTTGTTTTTCGTAATCATATCATTATATATGTTTTAGGTGTTATCTAATGTTGTAAAGCGCTTAGAGCTTCTAAAGATTAGGCGCTATAAAAAGTCCTCATTATTACTATTATTATTATTATTATTATTATTATTATTATTATTAAATACTGAGTTTCATACACAAATAGTAAAAAATATACCAAGATGTGCAGACGGTATTTAACTTTATATTAATTCAATTTAAAGTGACTTTTACAACTTTGTTTCGGAACAAGAATGTGAATAACAAAGTAGCAGGGGCCCTCATTTGCACATTAGTAGTAAGTCAGACACAGCTTTAGAAAGGGCTTGGCTTAGGTACCAATCCATGTGCAATTATATTCCCATTATAACGGTTTGCAGATTATCCACAAACCTTCTTTAGTAACACCGCAAGTGTAATCCCCTACATCAATGGCTTCTAATCCAGCATCCAACTGATTCAGCTTAAAGGTGGCAAGAGTTTTAGAGAAGCTGATATTTGTTCTCGTACTATTATCGGCTTAATCTTCACACCTGAGATACACGGTGGACAGAGTTGTACATGTGGCAATTGTGAATGCAGGAAATTCGTTTATATGTTGTCTTTCAGGAAACTGTCGAGCCAGAATGCGTAAATAATAATAATAATACCCTGAAAGAATTGACTCTATTGCGTCTTGAGATAATGTATCTTCCTTTTTGTGCAATTGTAGGTGATTTAGTGAGAGTAAAAATCTACATATTCTTCAGTCCTTAAGTTGGCTTTTTTGTCTTACAGTATATACTCCATTAATAGTAGGATCCATCTGCAAACTACATAGACCCAGATCTGCCGTCGCCTAATGGGCCGGAAGATCTGGGTGTATACAGTCTGTTAAGAGTAGTCAGTATAACAAACAACATAGAATCTGATCTGCCGAGGCAGTATGCGGGGGCAGATGAGGGTCTCTGTGTTGATTACACTTGGACACGACTTATACATGAGTATAGACGATAGTCGTCTTTATTTCTGCATGGAGATTTATTGCTTTGAGAATTCACTTATATTTACATGAGTGTATACACATAAGTTGGTAATAGGAAGACATAAGACAGCGGTTTGTATTGGTTTTATATTATCCAGTCGTAATTTTTAAATTTGTAATGTACTGTATATACTTGCATATAAATCGGGACCAACGGCAAACAACTTAGCCCTGATCTGCCGTCGCATAATTCAACTTATTAATCCTAACAAATTGCATAGATTTATGCAGCTTGCAGTTGGATTAGACTTGTATTTGAGTATATGCAGTATTAGTATTTTTCTGCAGCAATGTTCATTCGAAAGTGTCAATGCGTGTGTGTGTTTGCGCGAGAGAGAGCAAGATGAAGAGAGAGAGAGCATTATTATAGAATTCTCTATTTGAGACCACCTATTACCACTTGCTGTTTGATTCGGAATAATTCATGTTTATATTATATGAGAGGTGGACAAACTAAATAATCCCAGACTTTGATCGAAATGTGGATGCGAATAAAACAAATTTTATTTCAGAGCATTGAAAATCTACATTCGTTTCGATACATATTTTGCTAAATGCATTGTCCCTTGTCAGTCGTTTCATTCGTCTGTCTGTATGTCCTCCTTTTCAACAATTCTGTTTATCCCATTCGAGTTTTAAGAAGATCTGGTTTCCAGGCGTTCGTTGCGATTTAGAATGAGATCAATGTTCAATAAAGATTTATTGTAATGCGTTTTATTCATTACTTTACAAAGTTATGACTCGAAATTACCGTTAGTAGCGTTTGGCTAAAAGTATCATAATATATGGACTTTTCATCTTAAAACTTAACCAAGCTAAAGATGCAACAAAATGTCTGATAGTTCAGAAGTGAATGGTCCCTTCTACAGGTGATACAATCATGACCCCTGTTGACTGTTCTCCCTCTGCATGTGATGAAGTTAATGTCCCGTTGACTGTTGTCCCTCTCCATGTGATAAATGGCCCCTTTCGATTGTAAAATAGTCTCAGATATGTAGTGTCCGTATAAACCTTTATTGCTGCTAGTTTGTCCTTACTAAATAGGGTGAACTTGAATAAAACAATAAGACCTGAAACTACTACAACTACTACAACTACTGTTGATGCAACAGCTGCTACTGTTACATCTATTATTATTATTATTATTATTATTATTATTATTATTATTATTATTTGTGGGCATTTGCCCCTATTTTTATTTAACTTCAAAGCACGTAAAATGGTTCCTTTATTTGCATTTCCTTTTGGAAATTTAAATTAATTTTGATTCGATGCTTATATCAACAAACGCAAACAAATATCGTTAATACTGAGAGTTCGTGTAGAGCTGTATACCAAGCTTTGTAGAACTACAATGACAATAACATGTCTTTAGCTAAAAAGAACGTGGGGTTCTAAGTTAATTACTACGAAATAAATTAAATAGTTTTTGCTTGATTTGATTTCAGGGTTGAGGAAACAAAAGCAATATGACTGGAAAGACTCAAACCTGGCCCGTTTTGGTTCAGATACAAAACCGACATTGAAAAGTATGTGCAATCCATGTCTGTATGTATGTATGTATGTATGCATGTATGTATGTATGTAGGTAGGTAGGTAGGTAGGTAGGTAGGTAGGTAGGTAGGTATGTATGTATGCATGCATGTAGGTAGGTAGGTAGGTAGGTATGAAGTATATATGTTTTTATGTATGTTTGAATTGGTTAATGCATGTATGTATCACTGGACGAATGAATACATGGATATATGTATGTATGCACGTTCTTGCGTACGGATGGATGAATGTATATATATATATATATATATGCTTCCTCGCATGCATGGACAGATTGATGTATTTGTGAATGCATATGAGTATGTACATGGGTATATATTGATATATGTGCATATATATGTGCATATGAATGTATGTCTGTATGTATGTATGTATGTATGTATGTATGTATGTATGTATGTATGTATGTATGTATGTATGTATGTATGTATGTATGTATTTATGCATGTGCATATGTATGTATGTATGTATGTATGTATGTATGTATGTATGTATGTATCTAAGTATGTGTGTATACAATGCATACGCAAAGTACATGTTACTGCCGCGTTAGGACAGTAATATTAAGTTTTATATTGTATTATGATGAGAATCCCCGTGTTCACATAAAAATGCACCGTTAATATAGTATTCCAATTTTGATCTTGATAGATAAAACAAATGAATTTATAATGCACATATAAACTCAGTGGTACTGTGTATGTTCTCGTGTAAATCGGAATCAACTTAAAACTCCACAGACCCAGATCTGCTGCACCATACTACACCGGTAAATCTGGGTCTATGCATTTTGATAGGACGAATAACTAGAGCAAACAACATAGACCCTAATCTGCCTGCGCATTATTCGACGGCAGATCAGAAGGGTCTATGTTAATTGCACTTTAACCCGAGTTTTACGCGAGTATACACGGTAGTTTAGTTATGAAATATCCCATTTAATTACTCTAATTTTTCTACACTAAGTGAAAGATTAGTTGCTTTATTCGATATAGGTAAACTATCTTGTGTGTTAGCCATTAACATTTAACTACGCGCGAAATGGTACATTTCTTAAATATGGTCTTTCATTTAATGGTCTTTTCTATCGTTGCAGATTTTTTAATTTATTTATTTCACTTAAGATTGCTATAAGTAGTCCGACCATAAAGTACTCTGGCAAAGTGTTGAACCGGTCACCATCATTGTATACCTTATATCCCAATTATATTAGACGTATGCAAGGAATTGACACTGTTAGCAGGAGAAGAATATGTTAATTAACATGCTCAAAGATCACGAGACAAAACAATGTCAGCAATAAAAGGATACGTTCGTTAGCATGTCCCAAACTCAAGAGACAAACCTGGGAACAAAAGAGTTTCAGATGAACAATTGATATATACCCTTTACGGAGAGAAAAATGACAGTGAAATTAAATATCCAGCTTTTAGCAACGCTTGTAAACATTTGCTGCATTAATTACGGGAAAGAAAAAAAAAAACAAAAAAAGAAACAAACTTCCAGGCACAGAGTTTATGTACATATCAATAAATTCGACGTTTTGGTTGTTAGATTGTAGGGCAATATCTGCTACAATTGTATTTGTAGGTACATGTACTATATGGCAGCATAAAATATGTACTGACTGGTTAGCGATTTCGAACAGTGTGCAACAAATCTTAATTGTAATAAACATCTTGGCAAAATGATGGAAATCTATAATATTTCATATCGGCCCAAAAGCAATACTCCATTTTAACGAAGACGCCTATACAATATAAAACTTATTTATAATTCAAAGCTTTAATATCTGATAAAAATGTTTTCCTTTCTATGCGTGCAGAATAAGTTTGAAAGCATTAAAGACATGCTCTTATGTTCTTAGGTGTTGATACAAGGATATGATCCCGGAACAATATGTGTTCAAGTAGGATGGTTCAAACAGCATTTATTTGCAAATATCCTCATATAAAGTACGGAGAATATCAGATCAAGACAGTACTGAGCAACAAGCTTAAGCTTTTTTCGAGTTATCTCCTCATTAACACTAATCTTTATTTAGATGATCTGTTTGATGTAAGTAATGAAAGAAAATATACAGATAATTTGCAAAACTTAATACAAGCTAATGAAATATGCAAAGAAAATTGTTCATACAGTATTGCAATAGTAGTTATTAACAACAGCTGATAGCAGAATAATATTGCCACATACAACCAGACGCAGTATGTATGACAATATTAGTGCTGACTGAAGGTGGAGTGGTAAGAGACCTTT
The DNA here is from genome assembly GCA_029931535.1 of Margaritifera margaritifera. Lineage (NCBI taxonomy): Eukaryota > Metazoa > Mollusca > Bivalvia > Unionida > Margaritiferidae > Margaritifera > Margaritifera margaritifera. The sequence goes on along the minus strand of JAQPZY010001529.1, from coordinate 3,668,376 downwards.
AACTTCAACCACATTGATATCTGTGTAGCACCTAAGGACATGTACCAGAATCATATCAAGAAAGTGTGAGGACATAAAATGTCTAGAGTAGACAAACCTCTTAGTTGCTATTATGAATTTGTGGATTGCGCTAAGTATCTCTCTTTTGGTTGCAAGGGGTTTTCTGTTATTCCAAGTTACGTTATTCTAAACTCTGCTGCATCAAGCAGGGAAATATATTTTCTCCAATTTTATTTTCATTTTTATGAAAGATTTAGTCTCGGATGTAAATTAATCCACAAAAGCACTGATATTGCTAAAATTTAAAACTGAAGCGGACAACAGCTTTTTTCTTGATGATAATGAAGGTGTCTTACGTTGTACGTTGCATTGAGCTTATGAATGCAGTACACAAATAGTGTGTGGTCAATAATTAAAAAAATCAGATTGTACTCACTTCAGAAAGAGTAGGGCGTCACGGAGTAGCTTAAAATTTTCTTTTGCACAGAATACCATATAAATGGCTAGAGTTATATGCAGCTAGTTTCTGTATCACACGGAAATCTTGATGTTAAAAACAAACGGTAAATTTTGTTTTTGTAAATGCATATTGGACAGGTGATTTAAAACGTTCGCATCCGAGAATACAATTTTTTTGTGTGTAGCACCAGTTCAAGATTACACTTCATCGGTATGGGTATATAATCCTCGCAAATACAGAGATGCTGTGCAGAATGAAGCTGATTGATACTATCTTAGAATTAATACATGCGCATTCTCTATTAGTATTAATGGATACAGATTGGGTGCCAATCACGCTTAAAAGGCGATATTCGATGATAAATATTGGAACAGATTGATCTGTGTGGACACTTCAAGGCATACATAACACATCTTTCTGTAGGGTTAGAAACACAACTTTTTAGGATTTAAAACGGAAAATGGTCAGAAAAGATGCAAAATGCTCAAACTTACCAACTTATTGATATTGTAAAAACACATTTTGCACACTGGAAATGTTTCCATTATTTTGGCATTATTTATAATGGTACAGTATAGGTGTGATTGTGTAGAGAAACAGGCAGATTAATAAACGAAAATGTTTAAAATCGGGATGGAAAATTGTAAAAAAGTAACAAAAATGAGGACAAGATTCTTTTTTCACATTTTGCGGTGGAAGTGAAGATGTTGAGACTTGATCTTGCCTTCAATGATTGTTCACTTTATGTTATCATGGCAGATAAAACAGTTTCTATTGAAAATATTTCTTTCTATCCGAATCCTCTCTTTAGTCTGTACTGTTCTCTTTCGACCTGCCTGATTAATTAATTAATTCATTCATTAATTAATTGCAATTCTTTGCTTGTTTACAGAGTCTTCAGCGGACAAAGACACTGCCTGGAGAAGTGCTGGACAGAAAGTGGGACTACAAATATGGCGGATAGTTGTAAGCTGAGAAATACAAAAAATATTAATTGGCCCTATAACTTCTCTATGTTTTTAAACGTTCTGCACGTAGCAATGTCTTATCTAATTAATCCATTCACTCTTGGGTCCTTTTAATTTCAGGGGAAAAATCTTAAAGATTCCTTTACTAATGATGTTTGCATACTGTCTTCGCTGAAAAAAGAAAGTGGACACTAAAATAATAATAATAATAATAATAATAATAATAATAATAAAAATTATAATAATAATAACAATAATGAATCATACTTTGTCCTGTCGGTAATAAAATAGAGTTATCGTGTTATACAAGATATCTTGTTCTTTTTCGCTTCAGACTTTATATATTCACTGAAAAAAAATGTAATTAAATAACATTGCACAAAGACGTACGCCAATAAAGCGTATATAAATGTTTTGTATAGAAGAAACGCACGGCAAATTGACATATTTCTCACTCTTTCAGAATTTCAAGGTGACAAACTGGCCCGAGGAGGACTACGGGAAATTTTACGATGGGGATTCGTATATAGTTCTCAATGTAAGTATTTAAGTTTGACAATAATAACAACTAAGACAACAATAATGAATGATGACAACAACGCTGAGGGTAACTATAATAATAATAATAATAATAATAATAATAATAATAATAATAATAATAATAAATAATAATAATAAAAATAATAATAATTATAATCGGAAGAAGAAGAAAAATAATAATAATAAGAAGAAAAATAACAAGAAGAAGAATAAGTTGATGATGATAATGCTGATGGTAATGAAGAACGTTAATGTTGGCTTGAACGACGACGACAACGATAATGATGACGAATACAATGATATTGAAAACAATACATACTTTAACAAAGGCGATGATGGTTCCTATATACAATCAAATGATATTTCGTTCGGAGAAAGTTTCGATATTTTAAAAGTTCTTTAGTACGATTCATTACCATCTGTGACATTTCAGACTTACAAAAAGGAAGGCAGCGACAAATATTTGTATGATGTACACGTCTGGATCGGAAAATACAGTACTGCGGTAAGTCTCTCTTTTTCTTTCACAATAAAGAATAAGTTTCAGGTTAAACGATTGTTTTGAGGTGAGGAGGAAATCTTGCCATATTTTGAACTAAAAATATCAATGTCCAGTTTTCTAGATGCTTGTGCATGGAAATGCTATACGTAAAATAACTAGAGTTGAGATGTTATATATCAAGATAGGTGTGCGCATGCTAAAGAAAAATTTAATACATCTTCACAAAAATGTAAACATGAAGTTTACTAGAATAAACCTTTGCATACGGCAGATCTGACATTTTTAGATTAAGTGTTGTCAAGTCATATATATTTCTCCATAACTTCAAATGATGTGATGCTTACATTTAATTCAACAGAACCATTCGACCATTTCGTCAGATATATATGGATACAGGTCAATGTAGAAAACTGCGTGGGGTTGGTGTTGTGGAACGTTTTATCAGTAACATGCGATGAAGTAGTGTCCCATTTAGGGGAGTTCTTTGTCTCTGTATTAGAATGACGTCTTGGAAGTCATAAGCCGGCTTTATGGGGTATTTCTAACATCAGGCGGAATTAAGTTTTTCAATAAGATTAACTTGTCCATGACTTTGATGGATAATTCTGAGAGAAAATGATCATACTTTTGCCCTGAAAAAGAATCGTAGGCGGTAAGAGAAAAAGAAAAGTTATGGAAAGCATGCTTGAGAGTGGTCAAAAGAAGCAATGCAGGAAGTGTCTGGATTCGCAGTACAGCACTCGACTGAAATAAGGCAGCAATAAAGAGTCTTTCAGATTTTACACACATCAATTTTATACCATAAGATGTCAGCTGAAATGTCAATTTAGTGTCACAAGTGACACCATAAAGTGAAATATAATAAAAAGACAAGTATCAGTCGAAAACGTTTGAGAAGCTGCAAAACTTTACAAATAATTTACTAAAACCACACAGTCTGTTTTCTTTAAATCACCTCTGCAGTTTAAGCAGGACTACACGTGTAAGAGAATGACTTTATCTTTAAAAAATGTAGGACGAGTACGGAACTGCGACGTGCAAGACATTTGAACTTGACATGTTCTTGAATGACATTCCCATCCAACATAGAGAAGTTCAGGATCACGAGTCCAAACTTTTCAAAAGTTACTTCACAAGTATCACGTATGTATAGTGTTAGCTAATTCGCAGAGAGAGAGAGAGAGAGAGAGAGAGAGAGAGAGAGAAAGAGAGCAGAGAGACAGAGACAGAGAGACATAAACATATTGGGGGAACCTTCGTCGTCATATTCATCATCTTCTTCTTCGCAGTTGATGTTCTAATGCAGGCAGATTTCCTTCTTTGGGGGATGGCTTGTTTAGTCAATATCGATGATGGTGTATAGCCATCTCCAAGTGAGAGAAAGGAAAACGACCTTCCTCTTCATTTTTGTTGTTTCATGCTATCATACACTTTATATTGTTTTCATTGTACATTTCAATTTCATTATCGGAGGGATGTCTAATTCTTATTTACATCTCTGCATTCACTAGCATTTCTTTATTTCATTCAGTTATGAATGAATATACACACTTTTATCTATATGGGTAGTCCACTACGTCTATTCTGTATCCCTTCTCTTATCCATTTTTGTCTCGACTTTTGGGGAGAAATTGAGATATATAGCGAGGATGATGTCGTTCGTCGTCGTCGGCGGCTTTGTAAACACAATGTTTGCAGGCTGATAATTCTGAAATAGGAGAAATACATCACTTCGCGGAGCCCCTATTAACTTCTTTTTTTTAAAGTTTTACAGAGAGAGTTGTGTGTTCCTATGGTGATTCTGTATGTGACTCTTTTAATTTTATTTTTGTACCACACAGAATAATTCTAGGAAAATGTATTATCTTTTATCTCCCCGCTACCGGCTCCGACACGGTTTTATTCCAGAAGTAAAACGTATGTCAATTCCAATTCAAGTACTTAAGGGAATGTCTCTTTTCCGATAAATATACATGGAGCAGCACGGTCATTGAGAGTGTAAAATAATAAAGACTTTTGACTGTGGAAACAGGGACTCAGAAGTGACCCAGATTCCAGCAGATTAAGTCAATTGTAAAACCGTTTGGTAATTTCGTATAAACTGAAGAGAACTGGTTTTGCATGACTTCGTTATGAGATTATGGGTATATAATTGCAATGGCATTAGCTGATACAAGTAACTAGGATTTCCATTGGTAAGAATGTAACCACCTGATCGGTTTGAGCTGCGTTTATTTCTGTATAAACCGTGAAAACTACTTTTCTAAAAATACCTACTTCTTTGAATGAAGTAACGTGCAAAGCAAAAGGTAAAAACTGCAAATGAAAACAAACACAATGTAGGCCTTCAACATAAAAAAAATATGTTACAATGTGTTACAAACAATTTGAATGAACTGAATTAGAAAGACTAAAACAACACATATTGGTAATTTTTTTAATTAAAACATATATGTTGTTATACTAAAGTGGTGAAAACACAGTATACAAACATTGCAAGCACGCTAGGTCAATATCAGTGGTCGCCGGTATTCGCCATCAAACTGCCGAGTTTTCAAGCATTATAAATGAATCAAGGACAGTTCAGTTGCCAGTTGACCTGCATGATGACCACACGCTTTAAATGTCTTAAAGAGGAAGATTTCCTAAATATCTCAGAGCAGCGGTACTAAAAATCTACCAAGAAACATACTCATTGGGGCTGCAGCACTTTCACAGGTAGATTCATTCATTCATTCATTCAGCATAACAAATATTATTTAAAAAGATCAACTGGGCTGTTCATTAATCTTGACTTAAATAATTTTGCTTGATATTTAATTGGCTCTTAAAAAACTGTCATGTTCATAAAGCATAATTGTATATAATGAAGAAAGGCAATGTGCTATTTATGTTTAGATATAAAAGCAAGAAAAAATGCGCATTTTTAACTCTTTAACACCATGTAATATAAATATGAGACTTTGTTTGCTCTGCAATGAATAAAGTGTAGTTTATCTTAAATAGATTGCATAAGAAATTGCAATGAATGCTCAAAATGCATTCTTTCTTTACAAAAACTTCTTTATAAGTAATGTTTAAAAAATGTTGAAAACAATTTGCATGATGTCAATGGAAATATTTTTCACAATTTAAACGTAGAACAAATATTTAATAATAAATTAATTGTAGAGAAAGGAAATATGCATGAAACATTTTTCCACAAAAAGGTAAATATTTAACTCAATGAATAAAAAGTAGTTAATACCAAACTCATAACTATATCAATTTCAGCGTGATGCAAAGAGAAAAACCTAGATTTAGATATGAAGACCATTGAACCCGCAGATTTGGCCTAGAAGCTATCGATATTTTGGGCTAAAGAAGCCCCCAAGGTCACCACAACACGTCTGTGGAAGCTTCCTGAAGCCCAAGCTGAAGAATACCACAACAATTCTTTAAAAAATGTCAGAGCTGATATTAATCCTTATATTCAAGTTGAATATGGTCATTTAATCAATATTGTGACAGACTCTGAGTTTAAAAAAGCAAATGACATGTTAAATGGGTGATTAAAGTTTGCCAACAAGAATGGTTTATCAAGATCAACTGAACACAAAGCTATTATTACTCAATCAGACATGCATACAATCAATCAGTACCTGATACAAGATCATCCGTCCTATTGCACTCAGATACAGAGTTTGGTTATATCTCTATATAAACTATGTTACCCGTGGATTATAATTACATAGCCACTTAACACCTACAAGTTTTGAATTAAAGTTTGATGAAACAGGAGCTGAATATATCTTTTTGACCCATCAAACTATGCCGAAAAGTTATCACGGAGATTTAAAAACTAAGATGGAAAGCTCGGACACAAACTGTATGCAACTGGTGGTCAAAACTGCCCAATCAATTCAGTAAAATACTGCCTCACACGCATTAATTCAAGAGCTGAATCACTCTTTTGTCACGTTGATAAAAATGCTCTGGAAAATCCCCAATTGCCTGAAACAAGACACACCGCTAGAAGTGTTGGTCAGAGGCAATGTAGTCATTTTATGCCTGACATATACAGAGATGCCAACATTTCTGCAAGCTTTTATGGTCACTCTCTTCGTGCCACAGCTTTAAATGCAATGACAGATGCCAGCCGTTCTGCTAGGCACACTATATCTCTGTCTGACCACTCCAATAAGCTTTCATTAATGACCTACACAAGGCCCAGTTCTCAATTTAAGCAATAAATCAGTAAAATTATGTCAAATGTCAGTTCAAATGTGGCACTCTCTTCTCCAGATTCTTCCGCAGTACCTTTACAGACTTCTGTAAATGTTCAAATGACCCCTGCAGACCCAACCAGTACCACTAAAATGTTTTGTCATGCATCTGTACAAAATTATATACAAGCACTTTCACAAAACACAATGTAATCTATGATAGATTTCATCACACACTCCACCTGCTATTTTAACCACTACACCTTCCAGTTTAATTCCAGCTAAAAAAATTCATTTTCGCCATCAAGTTAATGAAATATTTGCTTTTCATGTTAAGAACCCCATGTCAATTATCCATGCCAAATGAACGATAATACAAAATCTCTCACTTCTGGTTTTTCTTATAAATTTAATGGCAATTTCCAATTAATAATTATATCTGGGGTTCAGAAAATGCAGAACAAATAGGTATATTACAAGTACAAATTAGAACAGTAAATACATGAAATTGTCATACAATTGTTTTATTTTTTGCAGCTATATTTCAATGTCGTGTTGTAATTCTTATGAAAATATTGCAAGAAAAATGTGTTAATAATAAACACAAATTTCGCAAATAAACAAAATAATCATGTTTGCTGTTATGATTTCTTGTGTGAAATACTTAACTTTTTCCACATCAACCATTAGTCTCTATTTATATTTGTCGTTTTGTTCGTCTGTGTATTTATTTTCTACACTGATGTCACATATTTTATTTGGCTGAGGAATCAGGTTGTAAACACATTTTTTTTCACTGACAAAGGATCCTGGAATAATTATGTGGATAAACAGTAACTGCTCATTATTTTGCTAACGTGTGTGTATGTGTGTGTACAATGGTAACTGATCACATAGTTTCTATAACCTAATACATCTGCATGTATTAGTCTAGTCTGTTAAACAAGCTTAAATAAAAACAAAAATAGGTTACTCACGAGTGTGGACAGTGATGAATCTGCCAAATCACTTTTAAGCAGTCCGTGAGTGAATGAAAATCTTACAGCCATTTTAATGTCTAAAAGAACTTCATAGCTTTACTTTGAATATTGACTTTCCACTCAGAATACATATGTCTATTTTGGTAAAATATCTAGAAAGTGCTAGGAATGTTGGTTGAATTTCTTCTTTGATGATGACGTATTTATTGTGGCCATGCAGAAGAATCCACTGTTCTATAAATAGCTACGTACCAGCAGCCCAAAGCTTGTATTCACACGCTGAATGAAGCGTCAAAAAAGATAAGAAGTAATAAAATATAAGCGAAATGACAAAACTAATCAATAAAATCAGTATAAATTGCCAAAAAATTAAACAAATTATTCGAAATTGCAATTATAAGAGTTTAATGTTGGTTTTTCTGAGTTTATCGTGGTATAAACTGTCAGATGCCCTTCGCTGTGTGATTCGGCATCTGACAGTTTATACCACGATAAACTCAGAAAAAACAACATTAAACTCTCAAGACATGCTCCTTCTTTGGGTCACTTTTTTGACAATGTTGATTTATATGTAATTTGTGACTGTCCATGTACACTTCCAATACAAGATCCATTCATGTGTAATATCATGAACAATTTTCCAAGTCAACTGAGTGTCTAACTTTAACATTGTGACTCAGAATAGCTGTTACATAAGTTAATGGTTTTCTCACCCCGACAATGAATTGTATGTTGATGAACACCGTATATGCATAAGTATTTCTTTTACTCGTATTCATGAATGTGCTGTGAATTAAATTTCGAGACGCCAAACTCGTTGCGAACGTTATACTACCCGCCAGATATTCTGTATATTTTGTATGTGATGTTAATGTAAATTAAGTGTACCATTATATCTGTGGCGTTATTTAAGTTCATAAATATTGTATATAAATGCATACAATTATATTTATGTAGAATTACAATGTATTTGGGTTCACTTTTCTGATGTAAAACATACACTATTTCTTTTTAATTGATGTTGTTGACATCAAATTATCTTTTCTGCCTTTTATTTTGATTGCGCCTGCTTATTTAATGGGATATTTTTACAATGGCAACTAGCCAGATACTATATAGAAATATTCGCCTTTTGTCCCGGTACGTGTGGGGGTTGTGTGTGTGTGTGTGTGGTGGTGGTGGTGGTGGGGGGGGGGTGTAATCGCCAAATCGCTGATACATTCTTCAAAGTGTAAATCTGGAGTTGTACTTTTCCATCCATAATGCTTCCTTATTTATAAACTCTGGTCTTTTGCGTGTATGTGTTTGCAATGTTTAGTTATTGTGAATGTATTGTTTTGTTATACTTCGTTCTTATATATATATATATATATATATATATATATATATATATATATATATATATATATTATATATATGTGTGTGTCTGTGTCTGTGTCTGTGTGTGTGTGTGTGAACATCATAAATAAATATCCTATAGTATGAAATAACTAGTATAATTATGAGGCAAATGTCCTATATAAGACATAAAACCATTTTTATTCCCAGAATTATGCGAGGCGGAGCCGAGAGCGGTTTTAGGCGCGTGAAGACCCATGAATACTCGCCGCGTCTTTTCCATTTCCAGCTGTGACAAAACTCGGGTCGAGGTAAAGGAGGTAATATAAAATCAATGCTCTTTAAAAAGCTCATATTATTGAATGTTTTCAACATTTTTGGTAACTGTATATGTAATCAAGAAACGAAATGCAAATTAAGGTGACAGAATCAAGCGACTTTGAAATATCCCAACATTCTTTTCAGAGAAAGTTGTCCTAAGTGTGATACGTCACGATATTGTAACAAATAAAACAATATATTAAGCAATACTAATATCATTTGAAATTTTGAACTTTTTGAGAATGTCTAAAAATTACTGCTAAAAATTTTTTATGAACATTTGAATGGAGTAGGCTTTCCAAGTTACACTGTTAAACTGGAAAATACACAAAATCGGGATAAACATGAAAAACTTCCACTTACTCATTCTTTTTAAAGAATTTGCACTGAGACGTTATAGAACCATGATTTTGATATATAGATGAAGATATGGATAAGCCGTTTCAATTTTCAGATAACGAGGAACGCAGCACTGCTTGACGGGTCGGATGTATACATCCTGGACCTTGGGCTGAAACTGTATCAATGGAATGGTGCCACCAGCAACAAGGACGAAAGATTCAGGGTAAATTGGACAGAAATTGTTTCAATAATTTGAACATACGGGAGAGAACCCTGTTTTCAAAATTTGGAAACATTCGATTGACGAGTTATTTTTCCTAGTCGCATTTTATATTCTCAAGTTACTTTTGCTTATCCGGCCCTCTTCCGGTGCCATTGCTATGCAATGTATAACGAGGGAATAGAAAAAGAAAGAATATGATGTAAACGAAAAGCCCCATATTATGGGATACAACACTGCGATGCGAGCTGTAAATAAGAAAAAATAAACTAATCATGAAAGCCAAGCATGCTGATCCATAAATTCAAGGCAATTAAAAAGAGAATTTTATATTGATCAAAATAAAGATTTAAGGATTCTTTAAGTTGTATATTATCCTAACGTTGTTTGATGTCATATATAGTATGATGTCATAATCTCCATGATGTCAGCACTTTTTCAAGTGATAAGATCAAAAAGTATAATTTTGATGTTAAATAAATCTCAAAGGGTGTAGTTTATTCCAATCTTTTCCAGTGTAATATATGCAAATTTTCTACACAAACAGTCTTCCAAGATTGAAACTAAATCTCAGGTATAATAATTGCAAAAAGAATCTTTGGGGAATAGATAATGTCTTGCATTTTAGGATACAATTTTTAGCTATTGCAAAATAAAAAAGCAAAGCTGCTTATAAATTCCATTCGTCAGTGAAGTTAACATATTAAAATGATTAAATGCCGAGTAATTAATCTCTTCAAATGAACAAATAGCAGCTGCTGACTCACTCCCGAATGCTTTTATAAGTACTATCACTGTATGCTGATAAGGCAATATTTTTGTATGTCTGTGGGCTTGAGCCCCCACACCTTCACTGGTCATTGGTTATGCATCAAAGATATGTGGTTTACTTCAGTTTCTTTATGGTTTCTTCCACCTCAACAGCGGAAACGTTGAGAATGCTTATATCAAAATTTAAAAAAATTTGCACACTTGAGATATGAAAATAAAGTTATTATCTTTCTCATATGATGGATTCGAAATAAATGACAGCAAATGCTTTACTTTCCAGGGTTACAGATCATTGAAAGATTGTTAATATTAAACTATGACATTATGGGTAAATCATGACAACCTACCAAATAATATAATTCATATAAACAAACTACTGTATTACTTCTCTCACCTGTCTCTGATTTTGCTTGCTTTATAATATTTTGGGCTTTACAAATTATATGTTTACATCTTAAGGCCATGCAGTATCTTACAGAATCAGAAGAGTGAGAGGGGAGGGAAATGTACATCGGAAGTTCTGGACGAAACTAGCGCCACGTCCACGGTAGGCACGTGCTGACACTTGTTTAATTCATTTGTTTCTTTTGACAATGATAGGTCAAAAAGTCTCTATCTGAAGAAATAATTGATTTTCTGGACAAGCTTTTGTGTTGAAAGTTTCAAATTTGAATCCGCTAATCTTGTTGTACGTAAAATGTAGTTTTTTGTTGTTGTTGTTGTTTTATTTGCTCGTTAAACTATCAATTTGAAAGTGCATTTCGCCGAGTAATATAATTGATATTATTATTTATAAAGATGATACTGTATTCTGAGGTATTTATTTATATGTTTGATGTCTATATCATGCGTTAGATTATTATATTATTAGCAATTTATTAATTTCAACATGTGATATGAATTATATTTTACCACCATCAATTAATGTTTGGTTCATTTGTACATTTATATCCAAAAAGCCAGTTATTCTACCGGCAAAATAGTCTACATTCGTATTTATCTAGTTGAAAGTGCGTTATTGTTGTCGCAACTATTTATGTGATACAATTTGTTTGTGATATAAAAGCAGATATAGTAGACGACACACATATATTATTGACAACTGCAAAGTGAACTAATATGTATCTAAGCTGTGCACTGAAAGGAAAGTTATGCAGCAGAACTATCAAAGCGTTTCACACCCAGTTTTGTTGGTAAGCTCACCTTGGCAGAAGCGATCAATTTAGCATCCGTGGGCGTATTTGCACGTCCGTCTCTCCGTCCACATCCTAGATTAAGCTATATGGTAACGATTTTAATATTATTCTAAATCTTTAAGTATTTTTCTTCGTAGCTACTATAAGGCCGCCAGAAAAAAACAGTACTCCCTTGTGGAACCTGACAAATATTGAAATATTTGTTTCATACTTCCTAGTCTGTCAGAGCGGCCAGAGTAAGTAACAATGCAGATTGGATAAATGAAAGGAGGAAAAGTCTGAAGTTGTTCTTATCGTGAAACATTTGCTGTCCCGAAACGCACTGGCTAACATTTGTGCTTGGTTCTCGCTGATGTGGGGTTAGGTAACAGTCTATCTAAAGTGTGTGTCTAGTTTAGTGTCAAACGCGAAAATATAAAGTGAGCTTTCATATAATGCCTTTAGTGATTAGTTCAACTTAAAGGGCTCCTGTATTAATGTATCAATTACTGGCTTCCGAATAATTATATCATTAGTTACTTTGGAAAACGTCAGTCAGTCTTCATAATTACAAATGAATTAAATGCTGTTTTCTGAAGAAACCTCTTCCAAAATGTGTCTCTGGCTTTTTTCCACACAAACGTTTGATTCATATTTTGTCGTATGAACTGTTGACTGACTCTTCATTGCAATATTTCTTTTGGAGGGTGAAGAGGTCATTCCTTTCATTTTGTCCTTTTTCTAGAAAGCGTGTTTTATAATATTTATTATGTCTTTCCAGGCAGTGTAATTGTTGTTCATAGAAAACAAAATAACTTGTGTACATTACTTAAATTGATTCTAGTAACTAAATTCACAGATTTTGTGAATGTACTAATGCAATGTATTATCGTTGGCTTTGCATTCATTGTTAACAAACCCAACAAACGATAAAATAGTGCAAGGTTTTAGTATGCAATCGGAAAAAAAATCACTTTATTAATCTAATAAACATTCACTGAACATAGATGACGTTATGTAATAGGTCCACAAAATAATTTACATTATATCACCTTTAAATTACTTTTTATTTACATGAACATGTAATAAACATTCACTGAACATAGATTACGTTATGTAATAGGTCCACAAAATAATTTACATTATATCACCTTTAAATTACTTTTTATTTACATGAACATGTAATAAACATTCACCTCATTTTCAATACTCTTATTCAAAGTATCTGATCTATTCTCGTTCATTTGCATATCTGCAAGTTTTTTTTTTCACATATGGTTAGCTTTCCTTCAAAACAACTTTTTGCACATGCAGTTACTTCTATTAAAGCTTTTCCTCAGATTAATCATAGTTAACGAACGTTAGTGTTACTTCAGACTTGTGGTCACTGTGACCAGCACTCTCGTTGTCTCTTCACAACGAATTAACATTTTGCTATGTTTTTTTCTAACCGCTAAGGACCTTTCCATGAGTCAACGAAAACCAAAAGCCTTGTAGGCAAAACACTTTACAGAAGCCTCAACCCAGCCAAACAAAAAGTATTGCGTGTGTTGCAAAAATCGCCCAATAATAATCGCATCATCGTTGGTAAACTGTTGTCCTTATTCCAACTGTTGTATTTGTTGTTATTTTCTGACCGGTAAATCTTCTATTATTTGATCGGGAGTATCTAAATTACTGCCTCAGATTTTTTGAGAAATGTTCTCAGATATTGCTATTTGTTAAAAGGATAAGTACTGCAGTCTTCGTACGAGACATCAGATAATACCGGGTTATTATTTCTTCAAGAAGTTTGTAATGTTTACTAGCACAAGCTTATTCAGTAAAAACGGATTCGTTGCAAACCGTTCTAATCATCCTTGTGTTCAGTCTATCTGCGTGAACTTACGCAATTATTTCTTACATTGGGCATCTTGTTCATTGTTACCTTTTAAAATATGCAAGGTGGGACCTTGCTCCACCTATTTACTCTAACATGAATCTTAATTCTGTTTTATTTTTCTCATTGACTCGCACGTAGATCATCTTGGATATTGTATGAAAGCACGTGTGATAACTAAAGCCATGATTAATCTCTCTGCATTGGTTGACATAATTGTACCCCGACTATACGTTTTAGCCAAGCCTATTAAAACCTATGTCAAGTGCTACAGAGGATACGCTATTTGCTGGACTGAGAATACAGGAGATGCTCTAACCTTGAGTACTATATTGGCACAAGCCAACGCCATCGACTATAGCAGTAGAAATATAATTTGTTAGCCTGTATGATATCTTCACCATGTGGTTCATTATGACTCCATATTCAACCAAGGCCTTTAGTTGTGCCTCTATCTTTTTTGACTAAATATTATGCAATGTGGAAACCTTGTCATTTTTCCTCTCATTAGCTGATATTTCAAAACTTATTTTGTCATATGCTTCGCAGTCGTTTTTATCCACATTAATATTTCATGTATTAGGCAACCAGGGTCCTCCTTACAATCCTTTATACAATTTGTTCTATTCATTACAGTTACATCAACTTGGTTGTTTTACAGACATCAACTAGAGCAGCTAGAACCTATCCCCACTCCACATTCCACATCTCCAGATCTCAACCCTGACGCCGCAATCTAAAACCCATCACTTCCGTATTGTAATCATATGTAAGCAGTTTTGCGAAAAACATTCAAATTGTCACTTTAATTCCAATTGAAGACATTTGACCTTTCGAACCCTCCTATGAAACCCTGTGGTAGGTATCAAAAAATAATACCACTCCTTCCCAATATTTTTATATAGATAAGTAAAAAACAAATTTGGCAAAGTCCCACCTCGTTGTTCAAGATAGTATATAGAGATGTGCCGACATATCAAGTGGCATCACACTACTCCCCACGCATTTTAAAAAGAAGCAAAACAACTTTGGGAAAAATATTCTTGAACATCCGTTCTAAGTGTAATACTTATATTTCTCTAAAACCAGCGTCGACCTTTTTAAACACGATGGTAATGAACGAGTCTGGAGAAGGTACATTACAACTTTCCAACGTGGTAACCGAGTCTTTCCTTATGTTTGCAGCAGTTATACATGAGAGATGCTCAAAATGCAGGCTTGTGTAGAGCGTAAATGAAATAGTCTGTGCATAAATATTCGGCTTTTCTTAAAGCATACTCCATACGCTCTTTTTCAATATTTATAATTTGTATATTGTTGTTGTCTTTCGAAAGCAGAATCTAAATCCGGAGATAAGAACAGCTTCAGAATCCACAAAACTTTCATCTACTAACTCTTTGATGGTGTATTGTTAAACTGAAGACATCAATGAAATACTATGTTAGTTTTAGTGGAAGAATGGAAGTTTTGTGACCCGTGCTACCCACTATTGTACGTCCACTAAAAATACTTAGCAGTAGTAAATCATATGCCAATTCGTTGTCAACCTTTCGAAACTTTCAAAAGTTGCCGTATTTTAGCAAGAATATTATTTTAGTTAATTATATTATCTACATTTTTTGTTTATTTCCTTGCCATCGAGCTTTCCAATAGTAAGGATATAGAGTTACAATTGTATTACACTTTTTTCCCGATTGCTTAGCTTTTGTTTAAAAATGCTCTCTTGTCCTCTTTGCTTAAGAAATCCTCTGAATTTGTTATAAAGGTTTCACTTAAAATAAGAGTTACCTCCACTGAAAAAGGTGTCCGTCATCTTTTATTTTACAGAAGTATTGGCAGGAGTCGTCTTCGTCGTTGTCATAAGAGTGCCATGCGCGGCAGCGTTGCTGTAGCTCGGGTCGGCGCCAGCAGATGCGATTTTGTGTCTTTTGCCATATGGTGTGCAGTCCAAGGTTGAACTCCTTGATGTCTTGCTCCACCATTCAGAGACAGGTGCTTGTCAGTCTTCCCACTGGGCGCTTCCATCTCCGCGCTGGTTTTTCAACTGCACCTTTAAGTGTACGATTGTGACCCATACAAGTGGTTGCCCTAGCAATGTGGCCAAAGAGCTGCAAAAGTCTAGACCTGATGGTATCTGTGACCGGCGGTTGCTTCCTTTGTCTCTGATCTCCCGATTTGTGATATGTTGGATGAGTGTGGCGCTGAGGATGCTGCAGATGCACCATTGATCAAATGCATTAAGCTTTTTAGCCATCGCTGCTGTATGCGTCCATGTGTCCGCACCGTACAGCAAGATTGGTAGAATGTATGCGTTATACAGCCGGATCTTTGTGATAAGGCTGATCTTGGAACGCAGATGTATCTATCCATGGTTTTCATGCAGCCACAAGCGATTTCGATAAGGCACCTGTCACAATAAAGGGTTTGGATTAAATGAAAACACCGAACACAATGTATGTGAATGAAATGTTTACGATAATTAAGTAAGGGATCCTACACCACAAATTACTGATGCTTATTGATTATTTAAATATATATATATATATACATAAACAAAATGATAGAAAATTACAATGAAAAAAAAAACAAAAAACAACAACACTTATAAGACTCGAACTTGGAACACAATGTTCACCACTTCACACGTAGCGTTAGCATCCCCTCAGAGATAATTACGCAGGAGTATATACATAAGCAAGATACTGACACCAAAACTAGAGAACAACACTCCCTGAAATGTATACAGAGAAATCACCAGATGTTATTATCAAATAAATGTTAAATTATGCTGACGTTGTCATATACAACTATTGCAACTTGGTATTCACCATAATGCGAATATGATTTCAGTAAAATGAGTGGGTGGTTCACATAACCACATGTTATGTTTAAAATTCAACAGGCATAGTTCAAAATTCAAAGTTCACAGTTCGAAATTAAAATCCTTAGGACGAATTCATCATGGGTATGTTCCAATCTTTTTCCCGAACTTAACGGTTCCTAGAAGGGAGTTCCAGTAACTTATAGACGGAATAGCGATACCTTCTTACCACCCAGGTGCGATACACCGCATCCGTGTAGATTTCTCTGGTAACGGCTCACTATATTGCTCAGCTGCCACTTATGTTGCCCAGTCGCCTTATATGTTGCCCTGTAGCCAACAATGACACCCCGCTGCCAACTATGACAACCTGCTGCCAACATTTATGGTTGCAGTATACTGTCTGTAAAGTAGACACTGCCTGACAAGATCTGCGAATCGTTGTGCTAGCATATATAGTACATACATCCTATATATACTACCACACCAAAAATAACAAGAGCAAGACCCAAGGTTAAGGTACCCGTGCACATCATGAAATACGGGTATAATTGCTGCGAGTGATCTACAGCGAGATGAAACTATTACTCAATGTCTCGTAAGAAAATAAACTGTACTAGGCAACTTTGTACGCGCCTAAGGTACATAATCATTCTCATATGACATCAAACTATTTTCTTGCCCTAATTCCGTGACAGCGCCTGATTTCTGGTTCACTGCTACCTGAGCTCTAGAGTAAGCAGCCGAGATTCGTAAACGAATCTGGTATGTCAACCTCGTGCCTCTGTGGTGTAGTTGCTGATGTGATTGCTCGTGAACTGATCGTTTGGATTTGGTCTTACTCCTGTTGGTTTCAAGGCCGAAAGGTTTTGAAACTCATACAGTAGGGCAACGTCGTCAATGAAAACGTGGTCATCTATGGTTGTACCGAGCTGTCCCTTCCGTGCCGTTCGTTCCAGCGTTCAATCCATTGGTGGCAGGAAAAGATTCAGTTCGATGGGACATCCCTGTAGAATGCCGCTGTTGAGATGAAACCATTGCGAACATTCACCGTCGACTCAAGCTCAGCTGATGGTGTTGGTATAAAAGGCGTTTATTAGGTTGATGACCTTGTCAGTGAGTTCTGTGCTCGTGAGTCGAAGCCAGACCGCGGCTCGGTCGACTGAGTCAAAAGTAGCTTTTAAGTCACCAAGTTACATTGACAGGAGTAGTAATTAATTTTTTGTCTTCTTTCTTTCTACTATTGGTTATCATTTGTTTGTTTATTTCACCGTCATTTAAACATGTAGGAGTCAAGAATGTGTCTTGGCTTTTGTGTTTGGTGTTTGTTATGTGCATATAATTTTTTTCTTCCCCTGACGAAGAGCTTGTTTAGCTCGAAACGTTTTGAGACTGTTTTGTATTTGCCGCCCTTATAAAGTTTTGTGTAATTATATATATATATATATATATATATATATATATATATATATATATATATATAATTGGGTATACAATTACTACCATTATTTGCAAACTTGCGTTAATAATGATGATATCATTATAAGACTCGCAGACTTCCAGTTATCGATTGTTCTTTGTTGCAAAATATAATTTAGCACATAACATTGTCAATAACAGATGACCCAAAAGTTGGGGCACCTTGAATTGAGGAATCACCAAATCAGCGATAACCACACCGACTAATTGACACAGCTAATTATTGTCTTTAAGTCAATGATTTTCTTCTGAACGTTTTAACACTTTATTTGAGAGTATTTGCCGGTTCACAGTGGAAATTTTCATTACAAATTGGTGTTTAAAGGTGTGCCTGTTATATACTTAACTATGTCAAGGCGACAGTCCGTCAGCTTTACCTGTTATATACTAAAAATAGCCAAGGTGTCAGACCATCAGTTGACCAGACCGATGTTTAGTCAGACAAACTTAGGCTAAAGCCTACCATATCAGACTTTGTTATGTAATAAATCAGAGCTTGAATGGGGAGCTGTAAGCTGGAATTTATAATAAACGACGCTTGACTGACAGACTGTGGTAGACAGGTGGAACCTGGGTATTCTTCAGTTCAATGTAAAGACAACTGAAGGGGTATGACGTCAAGTAAAATATATGTATTGAAAACCTCAGAATAATTAAATAACGCGGAGAACATGTACATTAATTAATTATGATACATTTGGCATGATGCTGTAAGCAAATATTAATTTCTAGGCAGGCAATGATCAATCATCTCTATTAAAACCACCTGAACCATAATCGAACGTTTATTAAGGTCAGACTTTTGAATATAATTCATCATTTCCTAACCGTAAAATAAATTATTGTTTTAGAATGAATTTGCAAAAACAATGAAAGTTAAGCTGGTCCACGATGAGAATTGTATATGGCTATCTTTCAAAGTGACTCTGGGCTTGTTTGTTTTTTAAAATATATCTGAGGTTTAATATTTCAAACTAAAGTTCCAGTCGTATAAGCACAGATATCTACAGACTGCAAGCATTATGATGACCAGTTCGCTGTAATTAAAATTACCAACCACATCACATTTATTCAATACCCATGTAATGTGATCAATCGTTTTTTTGTGGTTATTTTTGTTGTTGTTTGTTTTCCAATTGAATTTGTGATTGATTTGCTGAAATTACTCTCACTATTTGCATTTTCTTCCCATTTTTTTTTTTGGCGAAACTTTCTGATTACTGACACAACCATATATATTGCACACTCATTTGAAATTGTATAGATGGTTATTAGATGTTTTAAATTTGCAAAGCCCTCCCATTACTCTGCATGATTGGATGTATATTCCTTTACTACCTCGTTATAAGCAAACAATATGTAAACATTCCCGGCATTGATATTCATACAAATATACGTTCAATGCGCATCGTGTGACTCCAGCAGTGCGCGCTTATAGCTAAAATGGAGGTTATGCGTAGATGCTACTGAAGAACCCGTGCAATTAGTGGCATTGTTATTGATACCTTCAATATTTAATGGATAAATATCAATATATTTCCGACTCAAGCTATATATATCTATATGTCTGTCTGTCTACTTACCTATTTATCTGTGTATTGTTCATATTTTCTGACCTGTAGACTAAAGAACTATGTGCGTGATCATTGGGATAGATATATTCAATCTCATATATATATATATATATATATATATATATATATATATATATATATATATATATATATATATATATATGTATATATATATATTTATATATATATCCATTTATCTATTGTTTCTATTTTCTGACTTTAAACTATAGTCCTACATATATATATTATGCATGTACAAAATGGTATATATGCACAAACGGAGTAATATCTTTTAGATGTTGTCCATCACCCATTATTAAAATCCAGACCAGACCCTGACTATTGTGTTTTGAATATGCTAGTGTATAAGAATTATACCGCTTGTTAGCAAGGGAGGCGCCAACAGTATTGGCTCTATGCCCACCTCGATAACAAGCGGTGTGTGTGGTTTTGTTATCAAAGATAACATATATATATATATATATATATATATATATATATATATATATATATATATATATATATATATGTGTGTGTGTGTGTGTATGTGTGTGTGTGTGTGTCATGACACTAAACATTTTAATCGCCCTGGAGAAGAAAAAAAACGATTCATACTGGTACGACATTTTGTCAGGAGATAAAAAGAGGGCCATTTACAACGAAAAAGCAGAAACAAATCTAGATGATGTGATTCGCATGAGAACTATTGCTTGGAAAAGTAACCGAACGTCGGAAAAATAGACTTCACAAACAAGGCACTAACTGTAAACATCCATTGAAAGGGCCATAATAAACTAAAGAAATATACAAACTAAAAGAAATACATACACATATACACCCATTGACACACACACACACACACAAGCGCTCACACACGGATATATATATATATATATATATATATATATATATATATATATATGTGTGTGTGTGTGTGT
This sequence comes from Margaritifera margaritifera, assembly GCA_029931535.1. Taxonomy (NCBI): domain Eukaryota; kingdom Metazoa; phylum Mollusca; class Bivalvia; order Unionida; family Margaritiferidae; genus Margaritifera; species Margaritifera margaritifera. The sequence goes on along the minus strand of JAQPZY010001529.1, from coordinate 3,647,863 downwards.
GTTTGTGTGGCTGTGGGTGTATATGTGTGTGTTACAATAATTTTGTGAGAACTGGTTGCATAAAAGTAAATATGTTATGGTTGAAAATGGAGTTTTGTGTATCTGACGAACTGAAAATTAGTGTTTAGAAAGCAACACTGACTATGCCAAGGATTCATTATGAGTCTTTCTGTTTCCAAGAGGTTTATTTATTATATTTTCCTTTTGCATGATTACAGAGATAGTTCATCCAGCTAATGATCTTTAAGAAACAGCTTAAAATCTTTTTTAATTTACAAAGGTCATGGTCAACAGCTCAGCGCACACTATTTTATGAGAATATAATTTTCAGCAAACAATTTATAATGTATTTCAAGCTTCAGCATTAGACAAGATTAAAAATAATGCGACCACACTTTAAAACATAGATCTATTTGCAATTCATTTGTGAACGATGGTCGTTTCAGCAAGAATTTATGCAGTACCTGGACGAGATAGTTACAACAAATGAGGAAGAATACGCCAGTGACGACGCAGACAGAACTAAAGAACTATACCGGTAAATGTTATGCAAAAAATAAAGTAAAGTATGCATTACTTTAAAGTGTTACCGGAATTTTACTTTTTATGCAATTATCCAGCAAATAGATAAAGATGAGCAGAAGGGGTTCAACAAAGGTAAGTGACCCGATGAACAATGAGAGGGTCGATACAAGCTGTGCCTGTATGGAGCTTTAGTACCCACAGAAGCTCCAAAATATTTATGAAATTTGAAAATATAAATCCATGAGCTCTTTTGAAAGCTTTTATTAAGAAAAGCAGCGTAATATATTTTACTTCGCAAACTCAGTTAATTTCTATATTTATTTATTGGAACCAAATGCATTTAACTCTTTGAAAATGTCTTTAACAACATTGCTTTGAGAAAACAAAATTTGTGGCGAAAATATATGATTGTAAAGCGTCACTGCATTTAGTTCTAATTAGTATTGTTTTGTTTTTCTTTTTCTTCAGTCTTTCTGATGAAAGTGGAAGCATACAGTTCACCCTTGAGAAGACTGGGGACATTTCGCCAAAAGATTTTGACACTAAAGTAAGTACAATCTTTATATATTTATCTCTATCTCTATACACAAACCACACACACACACACACACACATATATATATATATATATATATATATATATATATATATATATATATATATATATATGGCTGTGACTCTGTGTAGCTATGTAGCATTTCAAATTGCCGCACCTAGAATTTACTGTTATAATTGCCGCGTACGATGCTTTTTATTAAGGAAACACAAACAACGAGTACAATTAAAGTTCGTTATCTAGGAATTTGAAAAATACTTCTTTAAAGTGGCAACACATATTTTTGGCTCAAGTAGCAACATTTTGGAAAGAAGTTGAAATTCTTACCTTGGTTAATTCGAAAATGTTATCTATTCCCTTTAATAGAAATGTTATCCCTATCATGGGAATATTATCCCTATTATAGGAATGTTATCCGTATTATAGGAATTATATCCCTATTATATAAATGTTATCCCTATTACATGCATGTTATCTCTTTTATAGACATATTATAAATATTATAGGAATGTTATCCATATTATTGGATTGTTATCCCTATCATAGGCTTGTTATCCATATAATGGGAATGTTATCTCTATTATATAAATATTATCCCTATTATAGGCGTGGGCTATCAGTCATAAGGATAATTATACTTGTAAAATTGCCGCCAATTCAGGCTACGTATATAAAACATTATGTTTCAACGGGATTGGTACGTGGTAGAAGCTGAATTTATCACTTTTTCTATAGAATGCTTTGAAAGCTCTATCATAGTCATATCGTTCTGGCTTAAGTTGCATCCATTACAAGTTTTTGTATTCACGGAACGGTTTAAAGAGTCTAACCCAATTACAAAAGGTTGTAAGTAGGAATGTAGCATGCACTGGCACTGTCATCGATAAAACAAAATAAAACATTAATTTGTTTGTATTGTTAGCATGTAGAACGCTTGTATGTAATAATGCATTTTAATTACTTCTAAAAATAGATCAAGAATGAAGTGCAGACTATTCGCTCATCTGTCATATACATGCATACTTGGAGGTTTGTGAATTGGTAACATGGTCTACTCTATAAATGGTGGAGTGAGAGAACGATAAAGACACACATACACACTTACATGCACAACCACACCCACACCCACCTATATATATATATATATATATATATATATATATATATATATATATATATATATATATATATATATATACACAGTCTTTTTAATCTCTTATTAGGACGTTTAATCTCTTATTAGGACGTTTTTATTTTTGACACGAAGGAAGAACTCTTTGTCTGGGTTGGTAAGGAGACGACGACTAATGAGAGATTAAATGCAATGACATATGCTCACGTGAGTGAAAAATAGATAGTGAATTTCATCTAAATCTGCATTCATTCAGAATCCTAGTATATGATGCTCCTAACAATGCCACGATTTGTTTATATTTATCCAAATTTTAATTGCTATATGATGATAAATTAATCATAAATGGTAAATAGCAATCCATTACAAGGTTAACTCAGAGAAATTAAATTACTGTGATTTCAAGTTCTGATATGTTATCTATAAGCAATTTATGATTATTTAGGCTGATATTACGACGGTTAGAGGTTTGTCATTTGTTGTTTTAAAGAATTTTATGATGAAACAGGAGCATCATTTTCAAATGATCATCGGCAGTCAACATTTCACTTGAAATATTTTCACCTTTTTTTAAATCAGTTCTTGTTCAAATTTATAATCATTTTGGTGCATTCCCCACAATGTTCCTTATAGATATAAAACTTTGACAAGTTCTGAACCTTAGCTCAAATTTATTTATGCTACTTTGATCTAGTCATTCATTATTTTGCCCTTCAAGAACTCATCATCTCTGTCCGTCGACACGAATATATGTTGTCATTTAATGGCATATATGTCTTTCCTTTGTAGACATATCTCCAGAAAACTTCCCATCCCTTCCTTCCAGTCAGCTGCTTAACTGAAGGACAGTTCAATTCCAGCTTTGCGATAGCTCTCTCGGCATAAGCCAAAACTGTACAAGCAGCAATCAAACCTGTACAAGGAACAATCAACCTGTATAAGTAATACTCAACCTTTGCAAGTAGTAAAGAAACATGCACTACTAATAATCAAAACTGAACAAATAGTAATCAAACTTGTACATGTAGTAATCGAACGTGTACAAGCAGTAATTAAACATGATAGCTGCAGAAAATGTTGGAAATTATTCATCGTCATTTCACTTAAATTTTACTTATTTCATAACGTCCATTTTTTCAAAATGTTTTGTCACAACTGTTTGTCAGTATATGTACATTAGTAGCCATCCATGATTCGTTAGTTTATTATACTTGGTAATTCGTGTTATTGTGCAATAGCAGCAGAAAAATGAACATCTATACATTCAATCAGGACAGAGGTTATGATAATGATGACGATGATCGCGTTGACGATGATGGTGATGCCTCTTGATACTTTGTGCTGGATAATGACACAAAACAATGTCTTGTTTATAACAAACTGATAGATCAAACTGACTTATATCTATACAGTATATATTTACCGTTTTGTTTGTCATCTCTGAAATTCTCTGAATATTCGTTCATTTAAATTATTTTGGCTTCGATTGGCTTCATCATTTGTATCATGTGGTTAAGTTTATATATTATATCGCTTGGGTTTTCCAGTTAGCAACATCTAACCTCTCCATAGTGTAAACAGGAAATAATAAAAGTACAAACAGGGAAAATGTGGGCACATTAGTACAATGTAACCTACTACACTATGATCATAAGTATTTAAGAGGATTTGCGATCCCGTCTTGATTTTAAAATGCATTCCTATTTAACCCAATAAAGTGCAAATGCAACTACACTTCTTCGGTACTTCAGAGCAAAGAATATAATCATCTAAGTAAACCAGTTTATTTCCTGATTCATGCCTTTCAACTTTCGGCATCTGTATATGCTACTTTTGTGAACCTAATAGAAATTCACTAATTGTATATGTGTATATATGCACATTTATAAAATATAATTATTGGACAGTAATTTCATTTTAATACTTAATAGAGTATCAAATGAAGATTGTTTTACTGCAATACTTGTGATCGTGATTCTTATTTAGGGATATGATTATATGAATTATGACTTTCTTTCTCTTTGAAGCTATGATACTTTCAAATAGATACAATGTTATATAAATTGATCAAAATAATTGCAGCGTGCTTGTATGTTATGAGCCAGACCACATACGTTGCAGAAAAACATACATTTTTCTTTTTTAAATAAAAAAGTCTCTTAGATCCTTTATTTTATTTGTATTTTAAACGAATATATCTAACCGCTGTAACCGACTTTACTACTACTATTACTACTACTAATACTAATACTTTTATTATTATTATCAATATTAGTATTATTATTATTATTATTATTATTATTATTAAATACGGAGGGGCAACTCATTTAACTATTACCAGCAAAACGTTCATTGGGCCCTTATTATGAATACATAACCCAGGTATATATATATATATATATATATATATATATATATATATATATATATATATATATATATATATATATCACTGATGACTTAACATCCAAACATGTTGATAACTTAATATAGTAAATATGTAAGTATCACAATAATAACTGATATAACATTTTAGAAGAGGTGTTGAGGTAGCTGTGACATCCTCTTTTAAATAAGGTAACATTGTTATATTTATTGTTCTTAATGTAATTATATTCAATATAAGTTAATTACATTTCTAATGGTTTTGCTAGATTTAACGTAATGATGACATTGATCCTAAAAGGCATGTACTGTTAACTTTGTATATTGGGACAGGTCTCTAACAAAATTAAACAGTGTTAAATTATGAAATTCTGTTGTTAAATACCAGTTCAAAGACTGACATATGTCAGTAGGTGCTTTGTGTTGAACCGTTTGATTGCAAAGAAATCACACATTTGTACAATTGTCCAATCTTTAAGTAAAGAGTGCTTACTTTCAGTATATGTTGTGTCACCACTAGGACGATATAAGCACAACAATCTTGAAAATGAAAGAGCTCGAGACTAAAAGCACTGCTCAACATTAATCATACTCATGTCCATGTACAATCGATGTTGGTATATATTTGCTATTGTAAATTTTCCTGTATCATTTACTTGTCAAGTTTTCAATCTCAATAAAGCGCCAATGCACCTGTCTTAATCTATCAAAGGGTATCACTCATCAGTGCTATTACTATTTTATTGTGTATTCACTCTGAACTTAAACGGATAACGTCTATCAAAATAGAAGTATACACAGACATTATACAAATACTTGCGTGAAGCAGAATATATCATTTTGGGTTGAAAATCGAAGGCTTCGTTAGTATAAAACAGGTGTATACAAAACATTAACACTTCAGATCTATTCAAAGGTCAAATGTTAAAGATTGCTCTTGCAGCTAGTAGTTTAGATTGGGGCTTAGTTTGTTTCTGATCTCGTCCTTTATTCACAGAATGCTTCATAACTCAAGAAAGAGTTTCTAATCATTGTATGCACATCATGTCCTATTTGGCAAGATATTGTTCCTACCAAGAACGTAAGCCTTTTATAGTAACTTTAGTTTGTCTTTCTATGCGACTCCTAACAAATATAAATGCGTTTTATTTATTTCTTTTATATGCACATTCAGCCTCATAAGGCGAGCTAGTTAGAATAATAAACACAACATTCATGGACTGGTCTCCTCAAGATAAACATTACTCTCTCTCTCTCTCTCTTTCTCTCCATGCATGTTTGGGTCACCTCAGTATGAACTTTATTTCACAGTCTTTGTCCTATGTAAAACATGTCACTATTACGTATGAATAAGCCTACTATATTTGTATATTTTTATGTATTTGCCACCGTTTTGATGGTTATTGCCTACATTCTTTTCAAGACGTTCATCTTTCTCTCCTTGAATCACATTCGTTTCCATATAATTGGAACGCGGATGGGTGATGGGTGATATTTCTAAAGAGTTCAAAGAGGATTGTCTTCATTCAAGGTTTGCATGTGGTGAGGCGATAGCATGAGGGTCAATTTTTGATTATCTCCCTTGTTAGAACCTATAGTTTAGAATATACTCCCTTTATATATAAGCATATGCCCGAGACCAACTCTTTCATAAGTTCAACGATAGGAGTTAGCTTCACTATCGATCAGAAGTTAGGATGTCGAACCCAAAATGTAGTATATTTTCTAACATGCAAGATCTGTGCAATTCAACATGTTGGCGAAATCGTTGATTTCAGAAAACGAATTAATAACCACAAGAGCACATTTGCAACCAAATCACTTTTGTGTTAATATATATTTACAGATTCATCTCTCTTACTCTCTCCTAGACAAAGCTCCTTTCTTCTGTGCTTTTTGAGCAAAGCACTTTTAGGCGTGATATGAGGAGAGTAAATTCTATATGTTCCACTAAAATAAGTGAATGTACAAACTCGAGCATTGTTGGTCTTTGCAAAAGGTTAAACATTCAGCTTTCTCCATGAGGAAAAATCTGGTTATTACTCTAACGGTCAGATTATACCTCCAAGCGCCTGATTTTACGGTTCGGTCCTTTTTATTTGTTTGGTCTTCTAAAAACCTGTATAGTTTCATGAGATGTAAAATGTAATTATTGTATCTATTGCGGATTATGCAAACTCGATCTTGTATTTACAAACTATTTAGCTTCAAAGTCAAACTGAATTAGTTCAGAAACGTGCCGCTGGCGTTATTATCTCCCGACTACAGCAATGATCCCGATAGCTTGGACACAAATCTTCGGTTAACTGCTGTAAAGATAGCAAGAAAATAGAGCCGACCATTTTTACTAACCAGACAGTGTTAGCTCGAATTTTATCCCGCGCGAGATAACTATATTTTACATAAGGAAGAGATAATGTCAAATGCATACATATGTCCGTTACAGCTTTTAAGATTGATTCTCTCAGAAGGTAGTGCACGAGATCATATAATTTACAGCGTGTGCAACAGATATTCCTTTCACTACACTCTCGGGTGATGTTTATGGTCTTTGAGATACATTTCACATTTACCATACAAGGACAAAAGTTGTTAGATTTAAGAGGCCAAAGATACACATACAGGAAATGTGTGTTATGTGTTAGACCTGTCATACATAAAGATTGTTCTGATAAACAAAGCTTTTGTAATAACATTACATCGTTCACGTATTCAGAACAACGACGTCATGCACAAAAAGAGATGAGTGTTGGAGGAAACCAGCAACAGGAGAGCAAAGAAAGATTAAATTTTTAAAAAAAATTGGAACAAATGAGCTAGATCATATACTTGATATCAACCAAGGAAGACCTAAGTGTTCTACACAATTACAAAAACAAGTTTGAGGGAGGATATGGACGATTTGACATTCCAATCCATGTGGGACGATTTGGTTGTTTTTAGATACAGGAGAGTCCTGTCAAGAACACTACAGCCGTTGTCCATAAATTCATTGATACTAAAAATATCAAGATCCATAGAGGGCTTTATCTTAATCGTCTTCGTCAGCCTGGACCACCACCATCACCACCGCCTTTCGCCCAACTCTATCCCTTCGATCATTGCTGCCAAACTTAACTGAAAGAAATTACAGGACAACGTTTGAGATAGTTTGCAAATGAACAAGTATATTTGGTTAGAAGGATGGTGAGGTCAGAATTCGATACTGCCGGAGACAATTGTCGTTTTACAAACTGAGACGGGAAAAATCTATCTTTGGACAGTAGATTGGTCCTACAACCTCCCCATAGTAATGATTCAAGTCAGGGGACGTATCATGTAGTTTCTACCTCTAAACAACCATCAACCACTACTCGATATTTTGATTCCATTGAAGGAGACGATGATGACGCCGAAAAACAGCCTAAGGTTCTACACAACCCCATCAACCAGCAAACCAGAGTCAGATGCAAAATATATAAGAATGGATTGCAATTACTTTACTGGAATATAAGTGGACTGACAGATGAAAATACAAAGTCGATATGATTCTTTTAATTCATTTCTGATAATGATGTTATTTGCTTTTAGGAAACTTAGACTTACAAACGAAAAAACATAAAAGAAACAGCAAATTTAGACTGTATTGGATATAGTCATGAAAACTATTTTAGAAAACAAATAGCTAAAAGAGTCAGAAGAAAGAGTGGCTGTTTAGTTATGTAGTACCGCGAAAATCATTTAAAAGGTAATATTTATATATGGGTCAAATTTGTTGCAGAGAAATTTACGACTTAATCTTTTGATCCGTTTAATACATTTTCTATTGAAGGATAACATTTATCTCATTATTTTATTTGTAACATTGTTGATGAAATAAAGATGAATGTGAATAAGAAATAGTCAGAAAAGTATGAAACATTGTCGATATGAGATATAAACCCTTAAACCTCAGAATGTGCTGACATTATACAAAATTATATAATTGTATCTCTTGAAAATGATGATGCTCTAGAATGTAGATGGACAAAATAGGGGTATGACGTTTCATGGGTAAAATAATAAATTCATCAGGCGGTTATTTACTGAATCGTTGTAAGGATACGTGACTACGTATATGTAAAGGTCGATTAAATATACATATATTGGTAAATATATTGACCTATAGGTTCGAAGTGTTTCCGATTATGTATTATTGCATAAGGCATCTTTTAATCACATGTTTAAATTTATGTATATGACGTCTCTACATTTTCGGATTATTCAACCTTAGAATTTAGAATAGGATGCTAACAAGATCTGATGATCTACAATCTGAACCGAATATTTCTGGTATCAGATGGAATTCAGGTACTAAATAATTTAAATGTTTAATTTAAAAATATGATGCAAATGGTTAAAATGGGAAACGTTGTTGTATTTCATAAGATAAGTCAAAGGCCATTGACACTGGCTTAAACAAATTATTTGAAGTGATTTCGGGTGTTTGGAAGTTTTTATTGTAAAGTCATTTCATATTAATAAAACTAGTTCAGTATATTTAAATGATTATAAATTTAAAAATCAAAATTATGGCTTGAAAATGAATGTCTTGTAAAGAGGAAACTTTATTGAGACAGCATTATTGTAAGGAGGAGGTTACTGAGACAGCCTTATTGTAAGGAGGAGGTTATTGAGACAGCCTGCAAAACTATAATTATCTCTTCCGGAAGCTTATTTATTAGTTTTTCACACTAAAAATGCTTTGTTAAAAAGTGTGCCAAAACATGAAAGTTTAAGTTCAAAAAAAAAGAAAAACACCTATCAAAAATGTCTAATCTAAGGGAGACAGATTTGGGAGAACTTATAAATCTTTTACAAAAATGAAAAGTTCAAATTCTTCTCATTGCATTTCTCCTCAATTTTGTGATTGCTTTAACAAGTACAGAATCATGCGATTACAATATCTGAAATGAATGAGGAGGAGTTTATGATCAGACTTGATGAAGGTACTTTCGTTAATCAAACGATATTTGATGAATTAAATTAATCCATCTCTTAAGATGAAATTATTACGGCTTTCAAAAGCCTTAAGCCTAATCAGTGCATCGCGACGACTTTATTTGTGATGTTTTAGCTCTAATATTATATGTCAAATATTTAATGGTATACTTGAAAGTGATCACTACTCATCTGCACCTAATTGGGGTGAAGGAGAAATTATATTGATTCATGAACATGACGATACATCAGACACAGGAAATTAAATGGGGAATAACTCTTATGATGTATTTATCTAAACTATTCACAAGTATTATCAATAACAGATGAAACATTTGGTCCAAGGAAAGCAATCAAGTGCATGAATCAGAAGCTCACAGTGGTTTCAAAAACGCTGTATTTACCTCACATACTATTGAAAATGTATGCATAAATGGATTGAAAGGCTTTACTTTGCTTTTCTTGGCTTTCAGAAAGAGTTTCTTAGCATACAAAAAAAAGGATTATGTTATGAACGTTTAAATAAGGTTGTATAATATTTTGCTTTCTATGTATAGTAAATGTCTAATTTCTGCACTTAATATCTTACACTGAAGTTTAAAATACTAACAGAAAAAAAAAATTGGTTTATGAAAAGGTGAGGTTTAGTTTTCTATTCGCTCTTCCCCAATATTTGTAGAAGATTTAGAAAACCTTCTCCAGAATTTCAAGATAGGGTTACTTACTGAATTATTACTGTTTTTATCTTTCTTCGCAGATGATCGTGTGATGTTTAGGAACTATTGATCAATCGCAAACTCTATTGAATACATTACATAATTACTTGATCCAATTTTGTATGAAAATAGATTGCACATAAAGATAAGACCCTGTTTTTCAGGAAAGGTGTGGACTAAAAGTGAAATATTTGATACCGTGATAGTCAGAAATTTGAGACAGTCGAGCAATTTAATAATCGTGGCACACTTTTACAAGTATGGATACATTTAGTTAAGCTCAACAACGATTAGACAACATTTTTAAGGGCCCTACATTTTCTAATTAACACTATTAGACCTATCTTATTAAACGCAAGTTTTACTATCAAAATTTTAGATATTGGTGTTGCCTCTGCATTCTAAATCTGAGGTGTCATTTTAGTGTCGATAATAGAGAGAGTTTATCTAATTTTTAAAAAAGCAGCAAGCAAAAAACAAAACAAAAACAAAATGAAAAAGAAAGAAAAAAAACAAACAAACAAAACAAGAACACTGCTAAACGTAAAACTCGGCCCTAATAGTTCGGTAGTACATGGAGAATATATAAGAATACTTTTTCGTCTTCTTAGGTCCTAAATAATAGTAAAAAGCTGGTTTAAAACAAGAAAATCTAAAAATATTATTTTACTTAAATGATATACCTTGTTTATATAAAATGCTCAAAGATTTAATCATTCGATCATGATTTCTATACTTAAGAGTATGTCCAATTGGTTTGGTTTTCACTTAAGTAGTAAGTATTTTTGTATCCAGATTTTATTAATGTTACCAAAATAAACCCCCGAAATGTTGAGTTCTTGGATCATATATATATATATATATATATATATATATATATATATATATATATATATATATATATATATATATATTATTATATATATATATATATATATATATAGAGAGAGAGAGAGAGAGAGAGAGAGAGAGAGAGAGAGAATGACAATAACATTGGCAATGGGAGCTAATTGCTACTTGTAGCCCAGTGTTTCTAACTTGGCAAACTCTTCATGATAGCGACAAGACGATGGGGACAAGGGGTTCTTGCACTGACAAAACAAGCACTTAACGCACATGTAATGAGAAGGACATTTATTTACATTACGATACAAAGAAAACTACCCAAGAAAATGAATAAAAATATACAGGAAAAACAATCTATCTATCTATATTATATATAATTATATATATATATATATATATATATATATATATATATATATATATATATATATATATATATATATATATGAATGGTATATAAATATGAAATCTTCGGAGAAATTAGATTTCTATACTTCTATCTAAGGCGATTTTGTGTATCAATTGTATTGTAACGTATTGACAGTCATATACATCGAAATGCTCTTACATGTTTAAGACTAAGGTCCCATCAACTTTATACTAGAATATATAGATATAGCAGTAACAGAATAAATACATCTGAAATATGCTGCAAAATATGTAAAAATGGTGATATGAAAGAAACATTTCCTTTTCTTTTTAAATTTTAACAATAAAATGTAATTAAACATAATTTTTAAATAAAAACCTTTATTTATGTTGCGAATGGAAGAACGATAATACGTATACATAGTTTCTCACCGTGATATTCGATAATATTGAGTAAGTAATGACAGTAGTCAAGTTACATGTAGAAACTATAAAGAATTTTACTTTTGATTCTGATGATTAAATTACTTTTTAAATTAATTTAAGTAACTCCAATTAAACTAGATTCTCGACAATTGTCAATCAAGCTCTTCCTATACATAACTTATGTGTACCTCTGACTGATTTGGCTAGGAGATATCAGACAGTCGTTACATAGTTAATAATTTTGCTGTTTGCTTTCACCCCTTACCATCATCATCTGTATACGAAAATGTTTCTTATTGGCTCAGAAATAAGCAAACTTTTAAATTCATATTGTTTAAAATAAAAACATTCTAAAATCAACTTTTGAGCCAACAAATACTTTTGCTGTTACCAAAGTTTAAATCGCTCTATATTCTCTATATTTAGGTTACTTTGTGCCACCTTGTTAGTTTGGGTGCTCACATGGTCGCCTATATTATGCAATACAATTTACTTACTCCAAATCCCAAACTCACCCTATTTTTTGAAAAGGTTCAGCTGTCCGTATGTGGTTCGGTCCGGTCTGATTTAGATCTAACGGCAGGAATTCTAAAATCAGGACACAAACTCGGGTTCAGGAACCGAAAATATTTGACATTTTTTTTAAAATCTGGTTTTAAAAAATTACATTTCCTCGGCTGTATTTATTTAAAGTGGGTAGAAAAGTCTACAATACTTGTATCGTTGTAGAGCTACATCTTTTCCCTTTCTTTAATATCACCCGCTGTAATGTGATTATGCCACAGAGCTTGGCACAAGAGTACTACATCACAACACATCAACGCGCATACGTGGATAATGAGTTATCCCTTTAAGCGCACGTTTATCAGCAATTATGCCATAATTATGAATGATGACAAAAGAGTAAGAAAATACATTGTTATAGATTGATAATACTGTACAAATGAAGAATCTTAGCTTAGCTGACTTTTTAGAAAGCTGCAATTAAAACATCCAATAAAAAAATATGAAATGATATTCAGTCACATTTCTGCAACCCCCTCTTAAGTTACTGTATGAATGCTTGATTCATGCTGCCAGAGCTATTTCAAAGCTAGAACTGAATTGTCCCTCAGTCATGCAACTGACCGGTACGAAGGGGTGTAAGGTTTTCTGAAGGTATTTCTGAAACGGAGAATAAATTTTTAATATAATTTTTATAAGGAAACTTAACTTTTGTTGGGAACATTTATAAATTCATACTAATAGAGCTAAAAGGACGAGTCTTCGCAAAGTGGAATATTGAATGATTATAACTTCCGAGTAGGGACCAAAACTTGAAAAATTCCTAATATCTAGAAGGAGTAGAGCTGTGATAGATAATACAAGAATTCATATTTTAAAAAAGAACTTGTTCAAAAAATGGTGGGAAACATTTCGAAAATTGCACACTGATGGATATGTTTTGAAAACTCATCATGTTTCATAATACATAAATGTGTCTCAATTGCTTCTCTAACATATGTTAAGGAAGGTAAGAACGCGACTAATAAACTACTCATCTGCCTGAATTATTAAACGTGAGGAAACGGTTATATATATATATATATATATATATATATATATATATATATATATATATATATATATATATGTATGTATGTATGTGTGTGTGTGTGTGTGTGTGTGTGTGTGTGTGTGTGTGTGTGTACCCGAAATCCTGGCAATTTAATTTTTCTTCGAATTAACCTTGCAGATATATGGCATTTAGAATAGTATGTATTCATACAAAATGATATATCAATGCAAACTTTACTAATATAATAAAGCGGCGGCTAAATTCGACATGGTTAGAACCCAGAAATATTAGTATTTTGTAATAAAGTCAGAATTTGGTCAAACTCGCTCTGTATTTTTAAACTTACGTGAGCATATATCAGTGCATTTGATCTCTCGTTAGCCGTCGTATCCTTGCCGATCCAGACATAGACTTCATCTTTCGTGTCAAATATGAATACGTCCTGATAAGGTATATATATATATATATATATATATATATATATATATATATATATATATATATATATATATATATATATATATATATATATATGGCATTTTGTCAAGTTAGGAAAGGATATGGATAAAATACACTTAATATTAATGCACTTACAAAGTCAAAACAATCACTAAATACAAAGTCGAAACCAACACTAAGCATAAAGCGTATGATACAGTAAAGATTACATGACAGCAAAAGTAAATTGCCCTAAGAAACAAATGAGAAAACGAAGGAACAAAATGAAAAACAAAATAAAAACATTAAAATGCCTAGTATAACCAGGGTCAACTTCGTGTTATTACTAGATTGAGACACAAAAAAGAAATTTCCAAAGCCAAACATTGAAGGAGACAATAATTATATTTGTGCGGGGATCGATGGTGTATATAATTTAGATGGTCTGAAAAATTAGAGGTAATCAGTAAATCTGCCTTTGATCAACATTTATCTTGACGAGATATATATTTATATTATAAACATAAAATATCCAAACTTTACAACTCTTTAGACAGTTTTTATTTTTCTTTTTTTAATACATAACAGTTCAACTGCATGCTACATTCGTATTTACCAACTCGTGTAATTAATGCATTGCTTTTTAAAACAAAATAATTAAATCGGCGCAACTTCATCCACAAGCTTAAAACTATTTTTCTAACAGAAATGACAAATTCAGAGTTTATCACCTACCAAGACTGCATATTCGCGCACTTTTACATAACCCAAATTGATGACTTTCGTATACTTCTAACCATCTATATACGAGGGATATTTAAAAAGTTCTGAATATTTTGTTCTAATTCTTTTGTTTCCTTTGACCCTGTCGATAAATTTAACTCCGATAGATAGAGAAAATAACGTTCTATTAAATGATCTGCAGCTGATCGAACAGTATGCCCAGATACCTGTAGATAAAAGCAACATAGGTAAGTGACAGTGACATGATAATGTCGGAGAATGAGAACATTAATGCTACTGAGCAAAGAGCATACTATAAAATCCCGAGGTTCTTTGGGTACTCTCCTATCTATATCAAGGCCGACTTGGATATAATTTTCGTATGTCATTCTCTGTCATATCTTACAATTTTCAGGTGGTTTCATCGTTTTAAAGATGGCCGAGAATTCATGGAAGATGACCCACGTTCTGGAAGACCGTTGCATGCAATTGTTGGGCGGGAAGTGGGTGCTGAAGATGATGGCTACACAATAGAGGATATTTATATTATCATGGGCATTAATTCGTCAGATGTTTTAATATACCGAAAAATCTTTAGAAGCTCAGAAAGGTTTGTGCAAGATGGATCTCGAATTTGTTGACGGACGATCAAAAACAGACACGGTTTGAAATCGCTAAACAGCTGCTCGCCAAATATGAAAAGATTGGTCAGAGACGTTTGAATGATGAAATATGGATTTACTTTTCTGAACCCGACTCATGAAAAAATAATACAATTAGGATCGGAAATGAACCGAGACTATAAATCACTCAACATAGTAGGACTGTAACTATGGTTTTTGCGCATTATTTTTCGATAAAAAAGGCCCGGTCTTCCAGGCACCTGTGCATGGCTCTGCTAGTGTCACTGGGCATTGCTATGGCTCAAACGTGTTGCCAAAAGTTGTGCAACAATAACGGACCACAATGACAACGTACGTGTGCATTAATCCGCCCTCGTGACAGAGCTTTTAAAGGAGCGCAGCATCCAAACTTTGCCACATCCTCCATACAGCCCTAATTCAGCAGCTCTGAGTGAAGTTTGACTGAATCCTGTTATCAAACATTCTCTGAGAGGCATATGATTTGAAAGCCACCATGCGGTTGGAAGTGCGGTTTTCCAGCGCACGAACAACATACTATAAAGTGAATACAAAATGGCATTTCATACTTGGATGATCAGACTGAGAATGTAAGTAGATGTACATAGAGAGCACTTTTCATCAATAAAGAACTTTGTTTTACAACACACTAATATTCAGAACTTTTTAAATACCCCTTGTAGTTCATGCCTACAACAGATACAAAAGTTACCGTTCTAAAACATTGAACTTCTAGAAAGATATTTATCCTTGATCCAGAAAATTACTTTCATTTTTATATATGTTTTTCTGGCATTATATTGAAAATGCCCATCTGACAGACATTAATATTCATTGTACTCATGTGTAATTATGTGAACGTTTGAGACATAATAATTATAAAGGTCAGTTCTACTTGTGGCATTTTGAATTTCCCTATATATTCACTTAGGGCTTCATATAGACAATCACATTGACAAGCAAACATATAGACAGATAGATGAACAAATAGATAAATAGATCGATAGACAGACAGTACTTACCTTGCTATCAAAATCTTTCGGCAAAATTTCTCCACGCTTCTCAAGAGTGAACTGCATACTTCCACTTTCATCAGAGAGACTGAAGAAATTTCATGAGATCATAAAGCAGTGATGCTTTGAAGAATTCATCTTAGACATTACATTTTTATACAAATGCGGTTAAAAAGAAATATTCGAAGAGGAATTTAAATGCGAAACCTTTTTCCTAGTCAAACGTCTAATTGTCAAATTCACATAACATATTCGTGTGTGTTGTCCAATCGCTTATTACTATATCCGAGTATTAAAATGACGACGTAAAATGTAAACGGTGTCTATATCTCTGGTAAATAATTTCTGCTTCATGTAATATCTCAAAAAAGGACGTAACTATTCTTGTGAATCTCATGTACAAACTTAGTGTCGCCAAGCATTTGAAGGATAAAAAAGCAATTCAAATGTTGCGTTAAAACAACATTGCATATGAGAGTTAAAAAAGAAAGAAAAAAAAAGATCAATTGCTCAATTGATAGTGCGTAACATTCATTTAAGCAATTGCCTTTTTTATATTTTGTGCTTTTTAAATATATATATTCTTTTTCCATCTCATATTTGTTATATCCCGTAGTATATAAGTGTACATTGTATAAAATAATCCAAACTTTCTACCAGAAGCTGCGTAGCTCTAGTCTCGAAAGTGAAATATTACCCACTTGCTCTAACAATTTTAGCCACTATACAATAAGTTCATTACCTTACAGCACTTAGAATTTTTTAATACAAATTACTTTTCAAAATTCAAGAACTAATTTTAGGATGTTTTCAACATTTTGATTTGATGTATACAACATTAAAATGTATGTTATTGTATGCAAATTTAAATTTCACATTTTAAATATTGTGTTTTGTTAGTGATCCTCAAAACAATAAGAAAGACAGAGGTAGCAGTTTATTTGTACAACATTTCCATTCCAATGCACACTGCACCATGGTTACACTATGTGTCACATGTATACCATATTGAGAGCAAACAAGACCACTTTAAATCTTAGGCGTAAATGGAAAGAAAAAAAAATGTACTTTAAAAGATTATGCGTCTTTCAGGTTTTTAAGTTCTTGCAAAAGACAACATATTTTGGATAAAGAGACAACCTGTTTTAGATAAAGAATTCTCCATGATGACGAATTGGACGGTAACATAAATTTGGGTAAGGAAACGAATACGATTATCTTACAGGATATCTTTGAAAATGCTGGTGTGTTACAAACCATGATGATGATGATATGTGTTAACTGATTGAATATACAGCATGATATGAATGCAAAACGAAAGAACACTATGACCGATTAAAGTACATTATCACGCATTAAATTCTACTCTCTAAACAAGCAAACGAAATCGATTCGAAGGCGCCAATTGTGTTGCATACTTGTACATTTACCATATTATTACACAACCATGTTAGACAGTTTCATTTTGTCTTTGTTGCTAGGTATAATATATGGGTAACGTAAATTTGTAATTATTGCAGGACACATGCGGGATCTTGTGATAACTGGAAATCGTAGCATCTTGCCTCTGAAATGACGGACATCGCCATAAATCTTAAATAAACTAAGTGAAAGAAATGTGTGAATGATTTTACCTTTAAACAAAATGATGATTATTGTGATAACCATTTTCTGGCTAGCAGATATTTGATCATGTGGAGTCTTTAAATTTTCAGTAACTATTCCACTCGGAATTTTTTTACTGTGTAGATTGCCCAACAAAAGGGGAGTATATCACTGAGGGGTATTCAAAAATAAGTCGCTATGAATACGTTTGGGACCTTAAATGGTCCATTTTGACGAGAATAAGTAAACATACTGTGTGTTGGTTTTCATTAACGAAAGGTTTGGAATGAGCTTATTGAAAGTTTTCAATTTTGTCGACAATTGGTATTACTAAAGCGCTCTACGCGTACAGATTATTCCGGCCATGACATCATGAATCAGCTCACTGTGCCTGAACAAACAGTTTTCTTTCTCATCATTTTCAAATTTATTACTATTCAAATAAACTAAAGATCCGTTATAACTATAACACCATGTATGTTCTAGGTTAAATTATGAATTAAGTGAGTAAATACTACCGGTAGAGTTCCTTAGCTGTGTCTGCGTCGTCCTTGCCGTATTCGTCTTCACTGGTGTTGTCAACCTCGTCCAAATACTTTATGAATTGTCGCTTAAATAGATACCGATAACATTATGACTTATAACATAAATAAAACTTTCTTTATAATATGGTCATAATATTTAAAATGCTACGTAATTGTATAACTTTAAATAAGTGCCTTTTGAAAATTAGTGCATGCTAACATCCTTACCCACGTGTTCTTGATTAAAAACTAGATCATATCTCGTTTCTTGTATATTGTACAATAGATCATCATATCTCCCTTGTAATTATAATATATTTACTATGTATATAATATTAAAATGTGGCTCTCACAGCACCCACACAGAGACCCTATACATACATAGAGGTATATATATATATATATATATATATATATATATATATATATATATATATATATATATATATAAACTGCTTTACTTTACAAAACGAATGTGTGCAAACCACGTCATATACACTACATGTACATCTTAAATCTTTGATAAGGATGCTGGATACAATGAATAGATATTTGTCGAGCATTAAGCATTGTTTACATCAAACGTTTACTGCCTTTTAACAACAATTATTTATTGACCTATACAATATACTTTTGAGGTTGAAGACAGGTTCATAGGAATAAGAAATCAATCATATGTTTATAATCAGAATAGCATACCGCTTATAATTTACATAAATACAACTCTGTATTCATCCCATACATGCCTATGAAACTTAAATCAAAATGTACATAGTATTTCTATAACATTTAGGCAATCCGATGGAAGATTTTAAAAATACTCCACCACATGCATGGGTGATATTTGCATGTAGGACACTAGGTTCTGAATTAAAACTATGAACGACACTTAGATAAATCGATAGATAGATATAAAGTATATACAAAGAGGGATATACAAATATTTAGATCGATATATAGATTAACCCATGTGTCAAGAAAATATATTATAATTATTGCAGGTTCCGAACCAATAGTTTACGCAACGTAAAAAAATCCTATAATCGGTAATCAGTTACTATTACTGTCTATAATAATGCAACATAAGGTTGGCCTAAAAGATGGCTGACACATATATCAGGACAGGTAACTCGGACTGCAACTTGAACCTATATCCATACAAATGTTTAAATTGAGCAAGGACGACAAGCGGTAGCGACAAGCACAGAAAAAAATAAGCAACGAATAAATCATGTTTACAAACAATCTGCATATTTAGAAGTTGTCATTTGAAAGCTTGAGGGCAGGATAACAAACCAAAAATAATATAAAATGTAATTGACCAACGTAATAGATGTGCATACCTCAAAAAATGTTTGGAGATTGCAAAAGGATGGCAACGAAACAGCATAGGATTTATAAATGCTAAGCGTTTGAATTGGGCTGTTTTTTGTTGTGTTTTTTTAAATTATCATTCTACTTTCACCAAAGGATGTGAGTCATGAGTTCTGAAGCTGTTCTTATCTTCTTATTTAGATTTTGCATTAGAACAGACGAAGAAAGAAAAACAAACAACGCAAAAAAAAAACAATGAAGAATTGTCTTGATCTTCAAAATGCTTATATTGTTGTTTAAAACAGTGCAAGAGAACCTTAAAGTAGGGAAGTATTTTGTTTACTTCCTAATCAAGAAGGCAGCCTCAGCATTTCAACCGAAACACTGATGAAATCTCTTTTTTACCAGAACTAACCCATCTTGAGGAAGACACCGCTATGGCGTTAGAAATTATATCAAATACAATCGGCATCTGACTCAGCAATAACATCATTACAACCATTTTTATAAAAGCATGACCCTAACGCTTCACTACACTTTAGTACTACACACAAAAAGGGCGACAGAAGAATATATTTCCAACTTTTTTCCAGTAGAAATCTTCGGATATACTGTGACGACCTCAATGTGTCAGTCCGTCTGACAGTTAATTTATCTCATCCTAAACGGCTGCTTGGAATTTCACCAAAGTTGGTATTTTATTTGTCTACATGTGAGCCACGAGCTAGAGGGGTACTAGTTTGGGTTCCTTTCGCTGAGGTTCGTAGGATTGTATTTAATAATTTGTTTAAGAATATCAACCAATAAAAATGGCAAGACTTTCTCACAATGTAGTATTTAGAACAGAATATGACAAAGAACCACCTCTGTAGAACATTGGAGTAAAACGGACTACATATTCCGTCAGCACAGAGTCTAACACTTGTCTTTCTAAACCTATAATCCCTGTTTCGATCCATGGAGTCGGCAAGTGCAAGTATCGGTGTTTGCAAATCCACGGTTGTTGGATTTTAAATGCCTCTCAGTTTTTCTCAATTCCAAAGATTACATAACAAAAACGTCTTAACTGTTCAGAGAACAGGCTATAGGATTAAATACATTATAGAGTTAGGGTAAAATAAATGAGGTTATTCTCAGCAAATATAGCAACATTTAATATCATCAAAGACAGCAAGTCAGTAGTAACACGTGATTTCCTGCTCAATCAGACAGGATCTCTGAGAAAGTAACTGAATATTTCTTTTTTTGGGTTTAACTCCATTTTTCAGCACATTATAGGCAATATATGGCGGCCAGTATATTTGGTGCAGGAAGAACCAGGGAAAACTCTGGGAAAAACCACCGACCCACGTTAAGCTACTGGCGAGCTTTCTCACATACCCTCGTTGGCCGAGCCGAGACTTGAACCCAAGCAGACAGAGGTGAGATGTCAGTGATCTATAAAGGCGAACGCCTTAGACCACTCGGCCACCAGGGGCCCACACCATTGAATGAATAGTAATCCTTTTTGAGTGAGCAGCTAGAACAAGTTTTCCATTTAGCACACTGTAACAAATGGACAGTGACAGAGGTGATAAATTCAAGAAACAATTCGATAAATTAAAGCTGATACTCTAAACACAGAAATTTGTGGAACAGCTGTCCTCCAATATATTGTTGCGAATAAATATCAGCACGCGTCTTAGAGAACTAATCAAGTTCTGTCTTGCGAGAAGTTTTAAACGAAGGCTGCAGTGCAGATCTTTGTCACAAAGAGCATCTTTTTAATAAAATTATAAATAAGTTTAAGACAGCAGTTTACCATAGATATTCGTATTCTCTTTAACAATGATTAATCTGAGGAAAAACCTGAAATACATATCACACTATTGTTGATGCACAACGGAGCTAGGCGAAAGCTTTTGTTTTTAATTTATTTAATGCAATAATAGATTGATAACAAACTTTACAAAAATGTGATTACAAGAGTTAAAATGCGACTTGCCATTTATTGTTCAATTCGTGCCATGGACATACGAACAGTGACGAAATATTCAGCTAATTTGAGTGCTAAAGAATCGGTATGAGAATCAAAAGGTGCGGGAAAGAAGCTGCACAATTGAGTGATAGATGATGTTGTGTACATTAGGCATTATATATTGCGAGAGAGAGAGAGAGAGAGAGAGAGAGAGAGAGAGAGAGAGAGAGAGAGAGAGAGAGAGACTAATATTCCTTTTTCACAGATATGGTAAAGGCCTATCAGTTCTAACTTTTTCAAAAATTCTCCTCCCGTTCTCTGTTTTCCTATTCTTATTATCTATTCTTGGCAAGTAGCCAGCAAAACAAAACAATATTAATTTACTTTTCTTCAAAATTCTTATCTAAAAAAAATTAAATTACATAATGATTTCCCGACTGTACTTCGACGTGTTCCTGAGTTTTATAAAAGGACAATTGGACGCACAGATACACACACGCGAGATCTGAAGGTGATCAGTGTAAATTTATATATACATTAAAACATAATAAATTGTATATGATTGAGAATTTTAGTTCAACATTCATTGCTTGTGAGAAAGGTATGTATTGCCGAATTTACCCCCGTTCGCTTGGTTGTACACATAAGAAACGTTGTCAACAAATGGAATAGTACAACGATAAAAAAGTAATCTTACTCACGTGCTGTGCTGAATACAGTTTAGTAATAGAATGAACAATATAAAATATCCAACTAATACATATAACTCTAATTTTTCCTATTAATCACGAGACAAAACTTGTCAGTTAGTGATTAGCGTACGCTAGGAAAAAAACTCGAAAATGAAACATTGATATGCAATTAAAACGATAGCAATCTCCAAACTGAGCAAATCTAAAATGCACGTCATTTGCAAAGCCAAGCAGAATTAATATTACTTAACGACAAAATAATGACTTCGCTTGGTTTAAATAAGGAAAGTTACTTTTCTTGATTGTTTGCTGTTGGAGACATTTTGGGTGTTGTATACCTTTTGGACATTTCTTTCCATGCATATAATTTAGATATTAACTCGCTTGTAAAATTCATCGTTTGCAAATAATACTAAATAACAAAATGGTACTCTCACCATGTTCACTTTCTTACTTGAGAGCGTTAAATAGTATTGACGTTAAGTCTGCGTGTAAGGGGATGCAACCCTGCACCCAGCAAATGACAGTTAGTTCCTTTGTTTAGCTGCGTCTTTTCTCTGAAAGGCAGGTGACAAACCAATTTTCGAAGTTTATTTTAATCAGCTAGTTATTTTCTCACAATGCCTATTTTTTAAAACATTCCCATTGCGCATTTTGAAATACCGCTTTTTGTATGCGTCTCTCTCTAAGAAAAAAATCTGCTGAAGGATGATAGTATGGACTTTTAAAAATTCTTTAAATAACTATGATGATACCAATTTTTATTTATACAAACCAGAAACATTCTCTTTATAGGATGAAAACAAACTCTGTCCCAAAGCACTCATAGTTCTGTATGTTTTTGCTTCAATTATCAATTTATTACTTTCTCAGATTGTCCCTCGACCGATCATAGATGGCGAATAGGAGGTCAGTGACATGCTATTGTTTTATTATATACTTTGAATAAGCTACTCCCATACAACTCACATGCACTGTTTAAGGAAAATTGCACATGTCTTAACAGTGTAATTTGCCATTAATAATAGCAACTGCATCAGCAGAAAGATATAAAAATACAAGAATATATATATATATATATATATATATATATATATATATATATACATATATATATATATATATATATATATATATATATATATATATATAGTTGTGAAAGAAAGCTAACAATATGTGATTTTGTTTTACAGTTATGTAAATGTAAACGAAGGCTGTATTCAACACTGTTGTGAATAATGAGGAAATTTACCATTAAATAAGATTGAAAGGTTGATTCATTTTGACACATAGTACTTTTATTATTCAGTGTTCAGTATATGTAGGTAATGATTAGACTACTCTTACAAAGGTGCTGAGTCTAGGTAAAACATCAGCCACTTTTAAAATGATTCCCATACATTATTGTAGCGTTTTATTTCTATGAAATTCATTTCAACTTCAAAACGTTTGGCCAGCGTTTACTCACGTAGCAGTCACTAACTGTTTTGTGAATCCGATGACCAGCATCAATTTAAATATTCTAGAACGCTTTCGCTGTTATCTTTCTGAATATCATTTTATTTTTATTTGACATGCAGGAGGGGCCATATTTAACTAACCTGAAGAGTTATCATTAAACTAAGCAATAGCTTCTAAAGAACAAATACAATATGGAAAGGATGACCTCTTTCACACGCTTAAAGAAATATTGGAATAGAAATGCCTTCGACGAGTCATACGTTAAACAAGGATCTAATGGAAACATGTATGTCAACACGTTTAGCAAAACATTGGGAAGAAGTTTTTCAACAGAACAGCAGTAACTGTTTTGTAATTCTAATGATTGGAGTGTTTTGAATATTATAAGAGTTCCAATAGAATAGTACTAACTAAGTCCAGCTACTCACTGGAGAAAAGATCTTAATGTTTAGTTTATTTTCCACGTGCGACACTATAGTATGCATACTCGTTATACATGATTGTACTTAATTTGATGTTAGCAAAAACCTTAAGAAAATTAAATCCTAATTTGGGAACAACTAAGATAAGAACAACTTCAAAGTTTTGTTTTCTTTTCTCCATAATGCAATCATTCTTACCCATGAGGCTCTGTTAAACTAGGAAATACGAAACAGACATTTTACTAGTTTTCCTTCATTTGAAAACAGTTTCTTAAACAACTGGATAGATTCTGCTGCAATATTTTCTGTTCAAGTCAGAGTTTTGAAATGTATTATTTTCACTCTGCTGTTGTCCATTGTATATCGTGTGGCGTCCATTATATCTGCTTCTTTATCATTAACATATCGACACCTGCGACAAATATAACGCCCTTGGAATTATCTGAATACCCAAAATAAAAGTTTTATTTTATTTTGAACATGCATGTAACAAAGAATCTTTCATTCATTATGATGGTAAATTATTAGCAATAGTGCCAATTACAATTAACATATTGTAAATAGTAAAATAGAAAATAGTTGGATTAAGTCGCCACAGTTAAAATAAATATCTCGAATATAATATCATCTTTAATAATAATAATAATTTCAGTTCTCCAAACTTATGAACTGCACATTCAAATTGTTAGTTTCGTAAAACAAAGACCCACATTTCACATCTTGCCAGAACTGCGCATTTTAATTCGAAGGTCGAACTTACCAATGAAAATGTAAGTAACCGTCGTTTCTAAAAATAGTGCCATGTTATCTTCACAATGAAACGTTTACAAATATAGAAAAATCGGACTAAAGCATTTACCGGTAATATTTTGCATGCTTACCGATGACTTGGCATCTGTTTGGTCCAAAACCTCCGACGAACATTTTCCTCCTCTCTCGCCCTTCAGGCTTTGTAGATACTGCATGGCCTGAAGGACGAAAACATATATTGTATTATCCCAAAATTTTAGAAAATGCAATAACTTCGAAAAGTAGTGGAAATTGGGGAAATGGAAAGCAAGGTCTGCAGTTGTTCGTTTTGCGGAATCAAATGTTTGGGCAGAACGTCTAGATAGACTCGTGATTTGACTGTTGATGAGTTGCAAGATAAGAAATTGAGAAAGATAAAACAACTTGAATGTTTTGTCAATTGTACAACTGATTGCCATGCTACACATTCTGAACCGCTCAGGTCTTGGCGTAAGGTGGACTTTATCTGGAGGAAGCACGAGAAAATGAAGAATACCACTGAGCGTCGATGGTTAACCAATAACACGCGCACGCGTCGGAGCCCTGAACCAAAGAGGTTCAAATCTGACATTTCACGTGATAGTATTGCTATGTATATTGAATTTATAATATATGTCCATGATTGTAAGTCGTACTTAGATATAAATATAAAGATGCTCTGAATGTTTGGAGAGGAGAAGAGTGCATACGTAAATGACAGTGTCTACTTCCTACAATCGTTACGCTTCATTTCTTGTAACAAATTAAACTTAGTAAATCATCAAACCTGCAACTTTAAACTGGGACTTGGGATTGGAACTGAGTAAGCATATTTTTAAGCTCTTGTAGACAGGGTTCTGATCCATAGGTATACATTACTGATGAGACTGAGGCCTAAGTTACTTTGAATCTTTCATCCTTGTTGCTGTTGGTGCCATTCCACTGGTACAGTTTCAGCCCCAGGTCCAGAATATATACATCCGTCCCGTCAAGTAGTGCCGCATTCCTCTGCATCTGAAATGTACGCGGCTTGTACACATATATACCAGTATCCTGATTCTCTTTATTTTTCTCATTCCTATATAATTTTGATACAGGGTTCCCATGTAAGAAAGTCATGCGGGATATCCTGAACACCAATTACACATGTGTGCAGTCTTTGACACTTTAGATGACATTGCTATGCATATGACGCTATTACGTCGTCCTTCTTTTCACGCTTCTCACAGCTCGTACTCTTGCAGCATATTTCGCTACCATAAGGCTGTTTCTAAATCTGGGTTGCCCAAACCTTATTCCATCGTCTCCGCGTTATTACATGAGCACATTGAATGGATCCTACCATCCTCCTCTAATCACAGATTTAAATTATCTCAGAAACGAGGGGAAAAAACCACGAAAAAAAAAACAGACTACATATGGTTCCTCAGATGCGGTTCATCGTGAGGTTATATGTACATTATGGCGTCTGTCGCGTGTTACCTTATAACGTCGTCATCCCGATGCCTCATCTGTGCAACTTAAGTATTCGTGCCTTTTTGCTCTAATGTAATAGGTAAAATCTTCACATTCTGCACTAAACCATGCTAGAGAAAAGCTAGCAGAAAATGCAATATAAACTGAGCATGATGCAGTTATTAGAGTGTACGGTTTTCTCCAGGTAGCGTTTTACAATCAAATTTATAGCGTTGTGGCAGTAGTATTTTCCTTCTAAAGGTAGCTAACTCACTGCGAGGAGTATGCAATGTTTCTTGTAGTTTTAGAACTGGAAGAACACATTTCGCCAGCCTATACTCAGTAATCTTTATTTAAAATGTTGTTGTTGTCGTTGTTGTTGTTGTTGTTGTAAACTAAACACGTATTGCTATTTCTAAAATAATCCATCCTATTTGTTGATATCGGATAGCGAAATTCCACTAATGGATCAAAATGTGTGGGCTACAACTGGGCTGAGTCTTGTTATTGCCCACAAATTATTACCCTCAGGTGAGAATTCCCTATCACACGAAAGTACCTATGATGAATTATATTAGTGCCCGTCCAAATCTCTCTATAAAAAATAGGGCATATAGTATATTATCACATTATCTGAACCCTGTATACTTTCCACGTTCAAAGTGCAATTTGGATAGTGTATTCCATTCACGTTTTGATACACGATCAACTTGATTTTAGCAAACATTTTACAGATTCTCATAATGTTCACAATGTCAAAGGATAGTCACAACAATGTATATTTTAACCAGCAGATAACTTAATGCATTATTCACTTGATATCGTTGTATATATCAATTAGGAAAGCTTTCTTTGAAATGACTTATGGGGTATTTTGGTGTTTCTGAAGCTCGGAAGGAACTTAAATGCGTAACTAGCACATTTTGATTCACTTTAATGCCTGGGTTCGAGATAAAATTATTAAAGATGTTGAAAAATTACAATCATATGATACTTTCAAAGAGAAAAGTTTTTCTATTACCTCCTTGACCTCAACAAGATTTTTGTCACCATGGAAATGCAGAAGTCGAGGTGTGTAGTTCTCGGGTACCACGTGCCTAAAACCGCTTTCTGCGCCTCCTCGCATAATTCTGGAAATACAAAAATGTTTCGGTCATATCTAGGAATCATACATATTTTGTGCACGTAAAAATAAACAAGAAAACGGTCAAATACAGACACAACAACTAGAGACCATCTCTTAATCAAACTTACGAAACAAAACATAAACTGTTGTAAGAAGAAAGAACATTTTGGAGAAAATGGAATCGAGAAGGAGTACAGAATGAACGTAGTACAAAAATAACATTACAACATTACGGATTGGAACAAGGAAACGAGTGTGAACATAGATGTAAAATAAAATAGACATAACTAATGGAATGAAATCGATATTTAAAATGCATTGTACTAGCCTTATGACAGCATAGACAAGAACAACAAACAAGAAGAAGAAGAAGAAGAAGCAGAGGCAGAAGGAGAAGTAGTAGAAGTAGAGTAGTGGTCCTATTAGTAGTAGTATTGGTAATAGTAGTAGTAGTAGCGGTAGTAGTAGTAGAAGTGTTATGTATGATGATTATTATAAATATTTTAGGAAATTATACATGTTTCTTGACTTTAATATTTGCTCAAACCTTAACGTTATGTATAAGGTTTACATGTTTAGCTATTGTCCTTGAATTAAGTTGTTTACTTAGTATTTGAATTCAAGGATGCTTTTGGTAAACAAGCTGTTTATTTAATTTGAGGTCAGTGTTGATTTTGTTTACAGACAAAGCTAGAATTTCCTTTAGAGTTGTGTATTAAAAGTCACATATACCATATAAGTTTCTAGAACATCCTGTCATGTGACTTATTTTTATATATACCATGTTGAGTGGACAGTTTTCAGTTTCGACCTTACCATCAGTCTTTAAAGAGTCATTACAGTTGTGAAAAACCATTCCAAACTCAGGGAGAGGAACTATTTACAATATTCATTAGATTATAAAAGTGCTCATAGACTTTTGGATTTTGAATTGATGATTTAGGGATTTATGTGAACTTATTCAAAGATATTCTGGAGTACTTCATTTTGGCATATCAGCACATTAAAGACTACTGGCACGTCAGAACATTAAAGACTATGGACACATCAGCATATTCAAGGATGCTAAAATTCATTCGGAACATTCTATATGTATGACTTGTGATCAGGACACTTAGGGTTATTGGATTATTTGGATTTTAATTCACGTTACTGTAAGTGTCTTTTGATTTTCATTTTAATTATCCAGAAATAAATTGCTTGTTGTCTTTTACTTGCTTTGTTCGTTTCACTTTCTTTCTGTTACATTTTTCTAAGACCATAGAGTCGTCACAGTAGTAGTAGTAGTAGTAGTGGTAGTAGTAGAAGTAGTGATAGTAGTAGTAGTAGTGGTAGTAGCTGTAGTAGTGGTGGTAGTGGCAGTAGTAGTGGTAGTAGTAGTAGTAGTATAAGTGTAGTTTAAAGCTCTTTTCCTTTGTCTTCCTTCTATGTCGGTATAACAATGCTATACCTACGTGATAATTTTGAAATAACTTTTGAAAAGTTTGGACTCGTGATCCTGAACTTCTCTGTGTTGGACTGGAACGTCATCCAGGAACGTGTCTAGTTCAACCGTCTTGTAAGCTGCAGTTCCGTACTCATCCTGCGCGTGTAAGGATGAGATTATTTTATTAATTGCGGAAACCAAAAGATAATTGAACATAATATCCGCGGAGATGTTGTCCCTCTTTGGTTTGGTTATACGACAACTTGTAAAACCTCCCCATTTTGTTAGATTTTTATTATATGTTTAAATTAATAGTGTCACTTATGACACAAACTCATCATTGTAATCATTATCGTTTAAAGCATGCCTAAATTATTTCGAAAAAAAGTGCATCAGAACTACAGCCACACTTGTTGCTGCCTTATTTAGTTCAGTTGTTTTACTATTAATACAAGCAGTTTGTACATCACTTTTTTAAATATCTTCCTGCGTGCCTTTTGCATCTTTTCTTTCATTCTGCGCTTGCCTACTCTGCCAATGTGCTATTCAATAAAACAAAAATTATTTTGTTATCACAATGTTCCCTCAAAGGGATACAAAAGTTAGCTGATTGACACTGTTTAAAATCCGGTTGATACTACCGGGCGCAAACAAAGCCGAAAGCTAAGTTGATACCCAAGCCGTGATTCGAATACACAATTAGAATTAACTCCACATAAAGGGACGCCGCTTCGTTACCTCTCGATAATCTACACAAACTAAAAACCATACCTACCTAATCCTCGTCTGATGTTTTGATTCGTTTAGAGCTAAAGGTTCTGGGTTATGTTTACAAACGTCACGTCATGTAATCTTATATTTCTTGGTATTCAGAGAGAGAGAGAGAGAGAGAGAGAGAGAGAGAGAGAGAGAGAGAGAGAGAGAGAGAGATCAACGAGACTTACCGCAGTACTGTACTTTCCAATCCAAAAATGTACATCATACCAAAAATCATCGCTACTTTCCTTTTGGTAGGTCTGAAAGGTGACGAATGGTGATGAATCGTGCGAATACTTTGAAAATTCGATACTTATTTAAATAAAATGAGAAAAATAATTGTATCCTAAAATAATTATACTCTTTGTCATTAAATGTTGGTAATCGTTTTTAAAATGGTTTTCATCTTCTTTATCTCGAATGCCGTCATCGTCATCACCATACTTATGTTATCTTTATCATTTTCACTATCGAAGTCGTCGTTATTATTATTATTAGTAGTAGTAGTAGTAGTATTGCCATCGTTACTGTTATTGTCATTTCGTACAAATGAAACACTTACATTGAGAACTATATATGAATCTCCATCGTAAAACTTGCCATAGTCCTCCACAGGCCAGGCTGTTACCTTGAAATTCTGAATAATGGAAAACAAAATAAATTTACAGATCTTTGTTTCATACCAACCAAACGTATACATTTATATATATATATATATATATATATATATATATATATATATATATATATATATATATATATATATATATATATATACGGTTAAATTGAATTGAGTCCCTCGGTTATTTTGTTTTTTGAAAGTTTTTAGGAATTAAAACTGGATATCCGAAGCCAAAAACATCTCTTCTATTAATGGCCAGACAACTTTTGGCACAATCAAAACATAACGTGATTTCAAGTTTGTATTACAATTTCCTATTTCACTTTGTTCAGAGAGAAAACTCTATGTACATCGTCTCTAAAATAAACATAAAGTTATGTTCAATGATATGAAAAGGAAATCTAGAATAAACGGATTAATTGAGATGAAAAATTACTAAGTGAAGAAGATTTTTTAAAGGAAAGAAATGCAAGAGCAGATTAAGAGTTATAATTTTTCATCTTACAACAATGCGCCATATTTGCAGTCCCACTTTCTGCCCCGCATTTCTCCATGCAGGTTCTTCAACCGCAGATGACTCTGAAGGAATTGTCATTGTTAAATTAATTAAACAATTGAGTAATCGTGTACCTAACAATAAAAAGAAAGAAACATCAAAAGAAGAATGAAAGAAAATGTATTTCGGTTGAACTCATAATAAATCAACGACCCAATATCCCCCCCCCCCCCCACGCGCAAAACAACTTCAATTTCATTTTCATCATTCATAAAACATCAGCAATATACAATGCATGCCCACTTTGTTTTTTAGGAAGAAAAGTTTTGTAGTCTGCATACAAATTCCAATTTTATCGATATCAGAGACTTTGTTAAATTCATTTACATCTGAGACAAAACCATTGATAAAAATTAAAATACCGCAAGAGACAAGTAATTTCCTTTCCTGATACAACAGACGTAAGTACAAACGAACATATACTCGAATAATTACCGCTTCATGATAATAACCGTGTCTCGATAAATTTTAAATGTCATAAGATGTTTGTGTTCAAAAGTTTCTCAGCATTATTCTGCTTGTTTGGTACAAGTGCTCTAAGTCTCAGAATATTTTTAATTTTTTATCTTGTTGATTTCTCCATAGATAATGACACCTAATATTGAGAGCTGAGTGCTTTCTTTTGATCTTATAAAAGGTTCTCTAGATTTCCATCGTTTTCCAAAAATAATATTTATTATATAATGGTTAACATTTCTAACCGGCCATCACATTATCTATGCCACAGAATATATCCACCTATGAATAAAAGCCTGGAAGATATTACTCCACAATCCAAGAACATATACGTTGAATTATATATGCCGGAGTTGTCTTGCCGCAATTAACCCAATAGTTCGTCAAAAGCGTTGTAATAGCTGAATATTGAATTTCACTGCTGTCATTGTTACTCTCGGAAGACACATGACAACAATCATCATACAACCTTTCCTTTCCAGGATCATCTGCTCAGCTTTTAGCACAATATAGAATACATCATTTGTCTGCCCCCAGTGTCAATTTAATTTTAATAGGTCTAACATAACTGGGGATATCAGTAATTTGAAACCATACAACAATAACTTTATAACGTTATACATCCCTTCATATGATGTAACTTTTCTTGGATGACGTCAAATTGACCAGAGGGACGTTTTCTCTCGCGTTGCAGCACATAATATATATATATATATATATATATATATATATATATATATATATATACATACATATACATATATATATATATATATATATATATATATATATATATATATATATATATATTAGTCTCAATATTCATACCATCCTTCTATAACTTAGCACCCAGTCTATCATAATACCCTGCAAAATGGTCCACAAGGGCGAGTCAACAGATTCCTGCACGTTTTTGTGTGGTACAATAATGTTATGCCTTAGGTCAATATGTAACATAATTACTTCTGTATTCCTAATCAATATCCTCATAAAGAGCGCCATCTAGTGGGCACCAGTTTTTAAGAGTTAAGAGCAGAATCTCATGAATAAATGGCAATTATCAAGCTGCAACAGAATAAAAAAAATATATATATTTATGTATTAATTTATGGAAGGTATACACTTGATACTTTATAGCCGCATAGTACTACACAGTTGTGTACTATTTGTACTGATGTAGCAAAGGGGGATACTCAGGTTAAAGTATAATATCTGCAAAATGTGAAAAAATACAAGGTTTTCAATGCTTCCTGCTCTTAACCTACTGAAAACTGAATAATATATAAAGTCGATTTCTAAAGTAGAAGTCAAAATATGCTTGTGATCTATTAAAAAAAGACTAAACATATGGGCTGTGGGCTTTTTATCTTAAAATCAAAAGAAAAAGATACAAATAATGTATTTTATGAAGAACACGTTTGTCAAGTACAATGTTCGAATAAAAATGTAAAACGACTTAAACACACATAAGACGTGTTTACAAATTAAACAAAAGGCAATCAATGAACCGATTTTCAATACTAGATACATACTATAATAAACTACAGGTACATTTTTCTGAAATTATATAGTAATTGTTCAATAATAAAAAAGCACAAGAATTGTTCTCATATAACATAAATGCCCTACTACAGTGCCTGAAAACTAACATAAACTCGCAACTTATCCAATATATGACGGACGGACGGAAGGGCGGACATATTTACAGACGTATGGACCATCAAAGGTAACTCTATATGCCCTGCCACTGTGTTTGCGGGTATACAAATCAGTCATTATAGCGTGCACCCTTATAGAAGTCAATGTTACATTTTCATGTGTACTTAAGTCTGTAGCGTACTAACGGGGAGGAGGGGGAGGGGGCGGATGGCGGACGGGGCAGTTGCTCCCGGGCGCCAAAGGTCTTGTGGCGCCAAAACAGCTGATAAAAATTCGGGCCTCCTATTCTAGCCCTTTGGGCCATCATCGTCGCCCCGGGCGCCATTTACCCTTTGTACGCCACTGACTTAAGTGTTAATGCATCTCACCCAAATGGAAGATTCATACATGCATGCATGGATTGAACTCACGTTTCACGGTCCATTCCGTCTCAGAGCCAAAAAGGGCCAAGTTGGAATCTTTCCAGTCATATTGCTTCGGTTTCCTCAAGCCTGGTATTAAATCGTACAAAAATATATGTGTAGTAATTAACTTAAAATACCACTTTGTTTCTGCAGTATACCTAAGTTGTAATTTTTCTCAATCGATTTCTACTGATCTAGATATGCATCTCCACACCAACAACTCTTAGATGAGTTCAGCTTTAACAATCTTTGTTTTTGTTTGTTGATATAAGGTCCAAATTAAATTTTGTTAAAAGGACTATATTCAATAAGGGCCATTTTCTGGCCTCCTCTTCAGTTTTCTTCGTATGATATATATATTACAAGTATGAGGTGGTTTGATCTAATTTCTGACCTAAGTTTTGTCTTGTCGTGCTGGTTGCCATGAAAATCGTGTGTTAAGAAAATATCAAAGAGGATATGCATTTTTTCTCATTGATACTATCTATTCATAAGCTACTCACTAAATTTAAAATGACAATATGTATTTTTATTATTTTTCTGATATGAAGTTGCATAAAATTAGGTTTTAATTTGTTAAAAAATGACCAGAAATAAACCCCAGTAATCCATGAAGAATAAATCTAACTTACAAGCCAACATAAAACTGTTAAAATTTCCGTTGCAAAATTAAGTTAGTCGCTGATAAAATCAAAGCCTGTGTGCGTTTCAAACATTGTTTAATATTGTTGGCTGATATGAGTGATTACATTGTTTAATATTGTTGGCTGATATGATTAATTATGAGGCCTTTCTATAGGCTCCTGAGTTCTCTCATTCACCGAAAATATCGGTGTTTGTCCCCTTGTTCCTCGAAATTAAAGATGTTCTTTTTCACAATGTTTCCTTAATTTCGTGGCAACACACACACACCTACACGCCCGCACACACACACACACACACTAACATAAGACCTAAGTCTTTTTAACGATTTAAAACTGGGTTGAGTCATGTTGATTTATTTCGTCTTCCTTGTCTAAAACCTTTATATAACTGTCCGATTTCATAAGTTGAGTTTGCCTTTTGACGAGACAATGTCATCTCGTACTGAAGATCCATGTACACCGCGAATCGTTTCCGCCCTTAAAAAGGTGCTCACACAAGAAGATAAGAAAAGTAAGAAACGCTAGCTTTACCTTAAGTATTCTTTGTATATTTCATTTCTAATGCATAGGGTCACAATACTTTATAATGTTATAAATTATATCTCAGATAACTTCATTTTGTGGAACAGTCGAACACGTTTCACATAATAATCTAAAGAACTAGAAGAGGAAATAGCACTGTCACGGAATATAGGGCAATAAAATAGTTGGATGTCATATGAGAATGATTATGTATCTTAGGCGCGCATAAAGTTACCTAATGTAGCTTTATTATATATATTTATTTTTTTTACGAGACATCGCGTAATAGCTGCATCTCGCTGTAGATCACTCGCAGCTAGATACCCGTATTTCATGATGTGCACGGGTACTTTAACCCTGGCACTTATTATTGTTGGTGTGGTATTATTTATAATATGTATGTACTATATGCTAGCACAACGATTCGGAGATCTTGTAAGGCAGTGTCTGCTGTACAGACATTATACAACAACCTTAGGGTTGGCAGCACGGTGTCATAGTTGACAGCAGGGTGTCATTATTGGCTACAGGGCAACATAGAAGATGGCTGGGCAACATATGTGGCAGCTGAGCAATATAGTTGGCAGCCTAGCGACGTGATACGTGCCTAGAGGAACGTTGCACTGGTACACGGTGTATATTTTATATTACATTTTAAATCGATCTTTTCCTTGTGCACTCCACGGAAGTTCTGCAAAATACAGGCCCAATGTTTATTTTTTTAAAATTCTACTTCATTTGCAAGCACCAATAATATACTTATGTTCTTATTAGTTATGGCATACATTATGTAATAAATTGACAATGTTCAGCACGTTAAATATTTAAACGCTACTTATTATAAACGTCTCTCAGTTTCTGTTTACTTTATTTCCATATCCCCGTTGACACATCTCTTCACAAAAAACCAGCCATATGCACAAGGCAAGCTAAAATGTTGAAAGAATAAACATTGGAAGAAACAAATTAATAAGATTGTTAAATATCTCTCTTTTTTTATAAATATTTTGAGTACAATACTGGTAGGAATATAATAAAATGCGGTAGAAACTGCATTTCTATTTATATAAGAGTAGAGGAGACCGATATACCAACAGTGCCACATCAACAAAATGCTAACGCTACGTAGACCGTAACACTCGTGAATGTTTAGTTTTAGGTATCAGCGCAACCTTGCTCCACAATGATAAGTTTGCTCATAAGAAATAAACAGTATGATGAAATTTCTTCGTGGAGCAAGACTGCGCTCATGTCTAGTTTGGATTATGAAGTTGCTAAATGCGGCATTTATTGTGCAATATCCACAGGGCCAGCAGAAGGATATTTGGCGCCCTAGGCGAACCTTCAGTCTTATCCCCTCCCCCTCAATTAACTTTTCGAAAATGAATATTGTGCATTAGTATGCATACAAATTCTGCATCTGCTTTTCTCTTTCTATTTTTACCCGCTTATTATCTTCTATTTTACACTATTTCTCTTTATTTATTTTTTATTCATTCAGTTTTTTGCCACCTCCCAAATTTGGCCGCCCTAGGCGAACGCCGAGTTTGCCTAGCGGTTAAACCGGCCCTGAAAATCCAACACCAGCTTATGTTCAAAGATCGTTTCATAGTTTGAAATATAAATCTCTATATATAACGAATGTTGAAGAGTTTCCTTTGTATCGTAAATAACACAATTAGACAAAGAATCAGGAAATGTAATATTTACTTTTTCATAAAAAGGGGGGCATAAAACTGCCTTTATTCAGTATAGTCCTTTTATAATGTAAATAAGTAATGTGCGCAAATGGAATATGTCATTTGTTTGAAAGTTAATAAAAAGAGTCAAATGGTCACAAATAATAATATTAGTAATAATAATAATAATATAGCGGTAATAGCAATACTATCATAAGTAGTTTCGGATCTTATTGCTGCATTCTTGTACATCACATTTACTTAAAATTCAAAATTACGAACAAGAGAATTCTGTACGGAAACTAGATTTATCTGTATTGTACATACAACAGGGATCATAACTTCATCACTCGAAAAAATAGATCGTTCAGAAGAGAATCTATCAGATATTTTCCTTTTTGCCAGACTTGGTCACATTTTAATACAAGCAATCAACTACTAATAATTTCAAGCCATAACTCTATAAACTATCAAATATAAAAAAAACACGATAACATTATGAAAATCAGTTTTATCAGAAATCTCGTCCTTATATAGCTGGGAATCAAATTGTTTTAAAAACGTATTTAGATAAACAAAATTATTGTGCAGCAATGAAAGTGTAACTTAAAAAGAGATGAAGTGGAGGACTGAAGATGGGGCATTAATCGTAATGTGTTCATGAAACAAAGAAAACAATGTATAATAATCGATGCATATTTTCAATGCTCCACTCCAAACTTTATATCATCTACAATTACGTTCCGATCGAAACCTGTCGTTATATAGATTGTTCACCTATTCATGTAATAGAGACACGTGAATTAATCCAATGCTAACATCACACGGCAACAGGTGGTCCTAAAAGCTGGATCTATACTATCTCTCTATGTCTCTCTGTCTCTCTCTCTCTCTCTCTCTCTCTCAGATTTGGAACCGCGGTGACTTAGTGGTTAGCGTGCCAGACTCGCTACCGAAAGGTTGCTGGTTTGAATCCCACCATTATATCAACCCAGATCGGCTACTGTGGTGTGTCCTTAGGCAATGCAATTTACTCCAATTGCCTCAGCACTAAATAACCTACTTATGTTCTTCAGCCGTAAAACCCCAACCCAAACCAAACCAATCTCTCTCTCTCTATCTCTCTCTCTCCCTCTCTCTCTCATGCACACACGTACTTTCGAATGAACACTCTGCTTCTTCATTTCACAGTACAATCCTACTTTAAACACATGTATATAATTATATACCAGAATAAACATCTGGAGTAGGCTTGTCACAAATACACTAAACTGTATGCACTCTGGAGTAGGCTTGTCACAAATACACTTATCTGTATGCACTCTAAGTACATTACAAGCGTCAAATCACCATCAAAAAAGGACGAACCAGAAAATAAAAGTTCAAACTACGGACTGAAGGATATATAAATTAATATTTATATTGCCACAAAAAAGTTCTTCCAAAGTAATCTCATAATTTCATAATCTAGATTGGCATTTAAAATACTTCAGGGCACAATAGAGTCATATATCTTCCCCTGGGTAATACTATTCCGACTAAGTATACAGTTTCCTAAAAGATAACACGCAGACGAGCTCTTATAGTCTACACTGCTGCAGGTGTAATTCTACCCGTAAAATGCTCAGGTGTTATTAAGACTATGCAAACCAGAAAAGTTGAACAGGTGCTGGTACATATGAGCTTAATTTACACGCCAAACTATATCTCCAGAGTCACTAAAGTTATAATGTAACTTCAAATGTCACACTTGGTGCCCATTTGTGAGAACACGACTGCTCTATGGTTATACACTGTAATTATGTTACTGTTTGCCCTATTTTCTAACATTTTCTGGACCATTTATTTTACCTTAATGCGAGACGTGGGGTGGGTGTGGGGAATGTTAGATTCCCGTTTGTGTTCACTTACATTTCAAATATGTTTAGATCCGTATATCACGAAGAGCCGCCACGATGTATTGCATACATGATTTGTATTACATTCTTTCCTTTTTATACTGTAACATACATATTTCTGCTGTTTGAGGGCTGACCATTAAGTTCCTCGGAACTGATATTTTAATAAATATTGTCTCATTTTTGCAAAACCCCAATTGCGAAATTGCGAAGCATTATATATATATATATATATATATATATATATATATATATATATATATATATATATATATATATATGGATTCTATCTGAAAAACAAACAACAGAGAAAGAGGATATGACTGATGATACGGAAACAAAACTTTTATCATATTGCAACATGTTGAGGACTGGCCGACAATTCCCTTTTAGTACCATGGTCATGAAAGGTGGCTGCATCACCATCCAAAAAGAAATACCATGTTTTTAAATACCATTGTATTTTTGTATCCAGCACTCAAATGAATGTTGTTGTCATAAATGTGACACATAGCTCGTAATGTGTACGTAAATTATCTTATGTAGGACGGCAGCTGGTGTTGTTGTTACTGATAAAATAAATTATCAATATTGATTTTAACATGTTGTAGAAGCGATAAGTATCACTACTTGCAGCGTATGAACTAGTATGGAATAACTGTGTGAAAACAATAAAAGGTTAGCTATTGGTTTAAAAGAATCAATATAAAGCGATCATGTTAATAAAGGTGTAAAGTTTATTCAAACAGTCAGAAGGTGTCCGATTGCACAGTACATGCGACATTTGGTTTTGTGAGAAATAAATGTTAAAGGGTCTCAAATGAATAAATTTTCAACTGACATGATCAATAATGAATGTTACATGTAAGACAAAATTGTAATAGATATGATGCTAATTCCTTGAAACAAATAAAGACAGGTGAATACAGCTAACAAATACCAGCGACATACACTGTTTGTTTGTTTGTATGTCTGTCTGCATACATGTATGTATATATGTATGTATGTGTATTAGGAATTTGTCTATATGTAACAGTATTCACACATGCATGCAGGTTCGAAAATAGTTAATAAAAAAGGCAGGTTTTTCAGTACGTATACAATTGATTGACTAATAAGTCTCAAGGCACGAATGCATGTAGCTCAAAAGTAAGCTTAGCAAGTGGCCTCAGCCGCGTTCAAGGATGTACCCTCTCGCACTTGGTTACGGCAGCGCTCAAGGATGTATCCTCTCACATTTGGTTACGGCAGCGCTCGAGGATGTACCCTCTTACACCTGAATCCATCAGCTATCAAACTTAAGCTCCATAACCATCAGCATGTATACATTTTCAAATAATAAAGATGAATGCGAATCAGAAAAGGATTGGCAAGGCAAAGCTGATTCTGATTACCCCATTTAGATTTACAGCAGAATCTCTTCCCTCAACGCGTAAAAATCACAAAATTCGCGATTTCCAACCCCATAAAAAATCTATACGGAACAAACTCGGAAATATTTCATATATAAGGCGCTGACAATTACGTCCCCGATATTCACTCAATGAAAATCTCAGTAAATGCATAAAAACAGAGCTAGGAGAATATGTACAGCCCTTCAAGCATATTGTACGCCAAATTTTAAGCT
Source organism: Margaritifera margaritifera (assembly GCA_029931535.1). Classification (NCBI taxonomy): domain Eukaryota; kingdom Metazoa; phylum Mollusca; class Bivalvia; order Unionida; family Margaritiferidae; genus Margaritifera; species Margaritifera margaritifera. The sequence continues at coordinate 3,608,003 of JAQPZY010001529.1, read as the reverse complement.
CCATCCCGGCAGTGCGTTTCTGCATTAGAATCGTTTCTGTGTACATACAACATGAAATCATGCATTCTGGACATCATGGTAAATAATGAGAGAGAAAAAAGGACATAAAGGTATGGGTGCCTCTTCAGTTAAACATTTACCCCTTGACCCATCATAAGAAAAGTATTTAGTGCTACCGTAAGGAAAAATCCAAAGTTTGTCAAATCCTCCCTTCCCTTATAAGGTGATATACCTGATTATAAAAAATACGGTACCTATTTTATCGTGCAGCTTGCAAATATAAGCTACCTATGAACCCATCTAAAGAACAATTTAAGAGTTCATTCCGTTACATTTGTGTTAACCTTATATGTGAAACACTTAGCCGCATTATCACCACAAAAATCTGTGACAAGAAAGCGAAACACACCAATAACAAAGATCATCAAAGTAGGCCACTAGATACAAAGTATCTTTTTTCCACATACATTCAGAATAACAAATTAGTTCATAAATTGTACAGGAATAACTATTTTTCTAAGGAGGTATACCTCAAATTGTGATGCAAAATAGTGACATATAATGCTTCTGTACTTTATTATCTCGAGATTAGTTTCTGATTGTAACACTATAATATGACTCTTGTACGTCTGAGGGATAAGAAGTGAAAGTTTCAAGTTAATATATCTTACTATTACTCACGTTGCTATGGTGAAAAAGTGTATTGCATATACTGAAAATTGGATGTTTCTATACAACCATACAGAGAAAGGGAGCGGGCGTTGTCAGTCATGTTTCACGAGGTTTCAGGTCTTTTTTAAATCATAGTTTTATCATAGGAAAGTTTTAATTCAGTAATAACAGTAATATTAATAAATTGCAAGTATGATATTAAAAACGGAAGAAGTAACCCAGAACAGTGTATACATGATTATTACGGTAGCACTAAACAGTTCCCGGGTCCGTCAGCGCTCGAGGATTGTACCCTCTCAAATTTAAAGCCATTTGCTGTCAACATAAAGTTCCACAAAAAACAAGATGTATACATTTTCAAACTTATCAGAACCAATGGAAACTAATGTAGTAACAGGATTGGCATCAAAAAGCTTATCACTCTATGATTACTCCTTTAAAATCACACCAACCCCTCCCCACAAATCGTGAAACGCGATTTTAAACCCTATAAAGAACTTCAACAAAATAGGAAATATTTTATATATAAGACGGTGACCATTGTATCCCATACATTAAATTACTGAAGAGGAAAGTCTACCATAAACAGACCGATTTCACAGAAAATTGTTCACAGAGCTAGGATAAAATGGAAAGCTAATACTTCAACTTTAACCCAGTTAGTATATATCTGTTTGGGCACTAGAATCGTCTCCTTTGTGCATACAATATGAAGTCATCCATTATTGACACCAAGGTAAATCACGAGAGAGAAACAAAGAGATAAAGTATCGATGTTTCTTCAATCAAATATATATCCCATGAATAAGCCAGCGAATTTGTTTGGTGATACCTTAACGGGTATTTTGTTTTGGGTGGAAATTAAGTCCTCAAAAACCGGCTAATTTAAGAGAGAGAGAGAGAGAGAGAGAGAGAGAGAGGCTGTACTATGTGTAATTTGTACCTACCTGCCATTGTGAACAATCCTTGTCAAATACCGACACAGCTGCTTTCAAAATTTCCCTGTTCGACGGCTGAAATTATTTCCTGGAAACTTGCCACTTGTACGAATGTCAATCCGATCAATAAAAACCGTGGAGCATTATATTACATGCATTTACAAGCTGAAAAAGGCTGACGTCAGTTCCGACAACTGGCGGAGGTTTACTGGCTGCACTAGAATTATATCATCTCTGCCTTATTTGCATACGAACTTCTAACACATTGGAACTTCTCGAATCTAGAGGTATGCTGATGGGTATATTGATTTACTGTGTGATATCACCGATTAAGTTATCAACTTCTTGAAATCAATTGGATACTCTTGCTCTCTCACTTACACACACACACACACACACACACACACACACACACACACCAAATCATGAAGGTCGTCATGTAAACGCACTCACGCCTACTTACATACATATACACAGATAAATAGAGAGAGGTAGGTAGCAATACAGTCATGGGTCGAAATAAAGGAAGGGAAATTATATGATTATAAATTAGATACATTTGTCCTGTTTCAAATATGCTTATGAACATGTAATGATAATGGTGTACACTTTGGAATTAAGCAATGAATAGTAAGGATTTATTAAAACAAATACTGTAGTATCATCAATTTTCGTGGTTTTCGCTGTTGCCCCGAACCACGAATTTAAATACTCAACGAAAAATTAGCCACGTATGATGATATCGGCCCCCCCCCCCCCCTTGCCGGCTCATTTTCTTACTGTGTGTCGTTCCTAGAGATTAAGGAACCTACTAGTATTTCATAAATCAACGTCAATACTGTAATTTGGAAATACAACATTAGCTTTTACACGTGTTTGTTTTATTTTAAACCTTTGAAAAGAGAATTATAAAGCATTTTATTTTGTTTCAATGCACACGTGTCGATAAGATATCCGATAGGTGTAATTTCCACTCACTGCCTTAAATCGATATGCGAGATAGGTAAGGATAGAGAGAAACGAGAAAAACCTAAAGGTATTCAAACACTAGTAATGTTGAAAATGAAAGAAAGAATAGTAAAAAATAATAGTATATGAAAATTAAATTTAATACTTGTTCAAATCGATCCTTCACTCGAGTACAACTGTTGTTAAACAATTTAAATCCTCCTAAAACCACATTTCATTTTATCCATGCATTTTTAATCCAAAAGAACAACAAGTCTGTAAAATACTAGAACCATTGCTTGAAGCACTATTATTAATGAAACAGTACGTATATACACTAATTACAGCAGAGTATTAAAGCTCACACTTCGCTGATTTTCGGAAAAAGCCACTGAATCAACATCGTGTCAATCAAGTCTCAATGTACCCAATTTAAATCCTCCTGAAACCACATTTCATTTTATTCATGTACTTTTAATCCAAAAGAACAACAAAGCCTGTAAAATATTAGGACTATTGCTTGAAACAATATTAATTAAGAAACACTACGTATATACACTAATTACAGCAGAGTATTAAAGCTCACAGTTCACTGATTTTCAGACAAAGCCACTGTATCAACATCGTGTCAATCAAGTCTCAATGCACACACAAATGCTTGTCAGGTAAATAATCCCCAAATTGCTGAATTAAACAAGTCCAGCTTTCTCCAAACCACTGATAATTAGGTCACATCTTTCACCTATTGTCGCGTGTGCTGCAATTATCCATTCAGCCCGAATTGGCTTGATTAATGAGGCTGCAATCAATGATCGTCACCAGTAGCATTTTCCTTTTTTTCGTGATGGCCTCCATGACCTGTTTAGCATACCAGTTATGGAAGTGTGATTTTAATTATTCTTTGTGCTTTTTATTTATTTTCAAGTCTAGTGGTTGAGTTGGTCTGTACATGAGGCAGGCACAAACAAACGCGTGATTCCACTGTCTTTCAATTTAGTTAGCAACTTCTCACATTGATGGTCTCTAGACACATCAAATATTGCCACTGACTGCTGATTGCATTGAGCAAAGGGCAGCCGGTCACGTGTTTTTGTTCGCTTTATGGATAGTGTTTTAAGTTAGAGATCATACAGGTTACTTTAATAACCGATTGACTTAGTGTTGTAGTCTGCGTCGGCTTTCTTTGATGTTGACTACTCAGACGAAAACACTGTGTAAGTGATTGACCTTGACGGGTGTGTTATTTGTGATCATAGAGGCGGTAGTATTGTTTTAGTGTTGTTGGCTGCGTCGGCTTCCATTGATGTTATTCATTTGGACAAAAACACGGTGTCAGTATTGAACTTGTCAGGTTTTTGATTTGTGCTCATACATGTGCAAGTATTGTTATAAACATTCAAGTGACCGCCGTTTGCGTCGGCAGAGTTTTATTCTTTTGTATTCTTTATTTTGGGTATTTGTAGAGGTTAAACTACGAAATTAAACACTTAGTAATATGCAAACTTTGACAGGCCAAACCACGAATTTAAGTACCCACGAAAATGTCCTTTTTTTACAAAACCACGCAAATTGAGCCACACGAAAATAAATGTTACTACAGTATGGTTTTATTCAAAAATTTCCAAATTAATATATACAATATGTGCAATCATATTTGAATGATTTTAAATTGAATCGTTTGACCGAAATAGGATTATTATTTACAATGCAAAAATATATGCTTTGCCAAATGACATAGCGAAAACACATGCGGACAGACATACAGATAGTTAGACAACAAGATAGAGAGATGCATATATATAGGTAAGTAAACATATAAATAAAATTGCTAGTGAAGTTATCATATAATGACACGTTTTGTGACAGAATAGAGCGTTTTAAATTGAAAGTTCATTGAAATCACATATTATTTATCACAACTATGTAAGCAAATCGTCTACCACAATTTGAATTCACCGCTAAGTATGACGGAGACACTGTCCATTTTGACTGAAAGACTGGTCAATTTATCCAGTGGGAAGTGTGAGGGTACGTATAGGGTGAGGGCAGAGTATGATCTTTTAACGTACTTAACAAATGTAAGGTATGAAAAACTAATCACGGGAGACAGTTGATGAATCCCCTAGCTCCATCTGCCTACCACCATTCTCAATTTGGGCTATGCTAGGTAAGAACGTCTGTGGTACTTAGCTTGTTTAGCGGCCTAGTTAAAACTTGTCTGAATGTTAAGCGGCCTGGTTAAAGCTTATAAGAATGTTAGTCGGTCTGATTAAAGCTTGTCTGACTGTTAAGCGGCGTGGTTAATTGGTCTGTAATATTATCAGATTTTACTTACTAACATTTACAAATATAAACTATGATGACTTAACTCCCTCAAATTCAATTTTCGTGACTTTTTCACAGTGAACGACAAAATGACTATCTAATGAAGTGATACAATTTTCGAAAGAAAATCATCTATAATTATTGACAATGATAGGGCTAATTAGTTTTCATGGTTATCTCTGTTTTGGCAATTTTAGTCTAATTATATACTATGATGTTATGTTTAACGGCGTGAGGAGTAAGGTCGAATTCCTAAACAATATCTCATGTCATTAAACCACATTCTTTCCCGTGATAAACAGTAACTACTGCCTTTGTAGTTTTTTTTTAATCATTGTAAAATATTCGTCGTTTAACGTCTCATCTAGCAAGCACAAGCATATGCACGCACGCTTGGGAAACTTTCGAATTTTTTATACAATGAGATATGTTTAGTAATCCATCATATCGCACATTAATAACTGCAACATACTTTTGGGGTTAAATGAGTATATTATAGTCGATTTGAATGTCACTAAGTTATCATAACCTTTATTTCCTAGAAATGTTTGCATCTTGCAACGATCAGGCTTTAACGATCGTATTCAATTAGAACACAGCGGGATGTGAAAAAGACTAGCTTGTAATTGGTAATCAAATTATTGAGACATACTATGAATGTTGGTTGGTTGGTTGGTTGGTTGAATTTTAGCGGCACCTACAGCACTTTATTGAGGTATATCATCCGAGGAAAATAGAGCAGGGTGCTTTTCTTAAGAATACACAGAGGCAGCTGACGACGGCTGGCCTGGGCGGGTATATATCAAACGACCTTTGAATTACGAATCCGACGCTCTACCACCTGAGTTTCTGTGGCTTTAGTGTGTGCTTTAAATTCATTAATTAAGTCATGAATTAATGTCTTTCTTTTAGAGAAGCAATTCAGATGTATTATGATTGTTTGTCTCTTTTAGAATCCAATAATTTCACAAGCGAGGAGTTATGATATCATGGATTCGTAGAAAAGAGTGTGTTAATACTAATATAATTCAAATAGGTTTATTGCCATCAGCCATCAAGCACGTATAGATTAAAACATTAGATAAACTTTTCCGAATGCCTTACATTAAAAGTTAACACCGTGTATATTAACAAAGTGACACAAATGCTGTTGTAATAAAATTTGCCTGTTTTTGATAATCTAGCTTCCCTCACTCCAAATATCACCAACTTTGTTTGAATAGTAATTATCGTTAGTTTTCACATATTTATGTTGTACATAAATATATCAAGACCATTATAAAGTTCAGTATCAGATTTTGCAAACTTCAACAATGTCGTATGCATGTAATAATCGAAACTAGAAGAAAGCCGATGGCGAGCCGTTGCAAAATATCCGCATTTGGACCTGTCGTCTGTTTCCGATTGCACTATTTAAACTAGTGGAAAGCCGATGGCCCGCCATGGTAAATTCAACTATCTACCTGACCATCACTAACCTTCAACCTACCTCACCACCCACCTTGACAGTTACTAAGGGGCAATGAACCAAATTACATTACATATATACACACATTTGGTAAAAAAATGAAAGCAAGTCACTATTTGAACAATCAAAATATAGCATTTTATGAAATTTGTTAAAACTGCCGCATTTCCTGACTTACGTCCTTTGATTTGTAAGATTTAAAAGATTACAATTAATTCCATTCTAAAACGTCATCAAAGACCTATGATTTGACGCGCAGGATAATATTTTTCAACACTATGCCGTGGCCACTGGGTCCAGAAAGACGTAACATAAAGGATATGATTTGCGTTATTTAAGAACTGTTCCAAAAGGAAAAGGAACATTTTAATAAACAGAGAGGAAATAACATATCTGTATTTTTATCTGACAATCTTGCCATCAGGCTATGAGGTGATGGGGCTGGTGAAGGCGGGTGCGTGGTGAGGCTGGAGTTGCGCTGAAATTTAGAAAACGTACTACCAGCCTATATTGCATAAAGAAGTCACTAACTGAATCTGAAAGCTGTATAATAAACAGTTGAAACTTGCTTTTGTGTTTACAAGACTCACAAAAGCCTTCATTTTAAAGCACACGACAACATGGTTTAATAATATCCTATGGGTGTATTTTTATTCATTTAACCCCTGTCCATGGATTGCACGGGTCAGGGATATAACTAAGATCCATTCCTTGCTCAAGCGCTCTTGAAAAACTTTGATTTGACACACATGATAAAATGTATTGGTGGTGTCCAATATGTTGAACCCACGGAGGACCCCTTTAAACTCTTTCCATAGGGCCGCCGGGGGGTGGGGGTGGGGCAATCTGGAACAACCTGTTATATGAATAATATCTTTTTTAGAAAATGTATGAACTGTACCAAAACGAAAATGAAAAGCGTGATCAACAGAGATGATGCAGGATTATATTGCACTTTTGAATTTTAACCCTACCGGGTGACCCCTTGAATCACATAGAAACGTTAAAACCGTACTGCAAATCTATACCCACAATTGACAGGTTTATCATGAACGGTAACATGTTTACAGGAAACATGTCAATACCATTAATACTTTTATCTGTAAAACCTTTCTCTAAGTCATTTATAAACGGAGCAAACACAATAGGTGACACACTATGTTGATAAGCATGTATAACATCTCATCTGACAAAGGTCAGATGAAAAAGTATAAATTATACTTGAATGTAAAGTCAAAGTCATTGAAAGAAATAAAATACATATTTCCTTGAAAAAAATGCCATTAGTTTTGCCAAAGCTAGGCAAGTTTTTGTACAGCATATTTTCCTTTTAGAATTCGCATGCTGATGAGTACACTATTTTGAATTTCTTAAACAGTAAGCATAGAATATATATATATAATAATATATATATATATATATATATATATATATGTATATATATATATATATATATATTCACCATCTATTAGTAAACATATGTAGTCAAATTGCAATTTAAAACTAAATACACGTTTATACAATAATAAAACACACACACACACACACACACAAACACATCAGGTCCGTTTTAAGAAGGGACTATTCCTAAGACTGCTTTCGTATAAAGGCACTGAAATCACGCTCTTGGAAGAAAGATGCGTGTCTAAGATTGCTTTCTTAGGGACAGTCATAAACATTCTAACAAGAGTCATACACTCTAATAGAAATGGTGCACTTTGTTAGCCATAGTGTAACGCCTTCTAGCAACAGTAGTTCGCTTCCTAACAACAGTAATGTACTTTCTAGCAACATTCACACACTTGCATAGCGAAAGTCGTACAGCTTATAGCTTATAGTTGTACACTACCTAGCACCAGCCTTACGTTTACTAGCGATACTTATACTTCCTAGCGACAGCCGTGCACTTTCTAGCAACAGTTGTACACTTTCATAACGATAGTTGTACATCTTTTAGCAAGTAGTACACTTCGAATAACAGTCGTACACTTCCTAGAGCTATTCATTTACATAGGAGTTATAGTCGTACACTTTTAACGACATTTGTATACATTATGTCAATGGTTCTAACCATTTTAGGGAATAAGCTGTACGATTCCTGGAGTATTCAGTTGACGAAGGAGTTAAGGATATGTAATTAACCTACTATCTGACCACTGCCAAGCATGAAAGGTGTTCATCTAATGGTGAAGTTGGAAAGGTTTGAAATAAATTCACTAAGTTAAGCATGCTGAGAAAGGTAGCAACACAGCTAGAACATTATAATTTAAAGTAAATCAAAAGTCAGCTCAGACTACAAAAAAAAACCCAATAAACTATTACATGTAACATCATTTATATAAGTGAAAATAAATTGCACAGAGTTGCTAGCAATCAGTGTGTTTAAGATGCAGTATCAACTGAAGGGACACGATATGCACGAAATTCCCTCGATTATTACTTCTACACCAATTACCATTGCAAATAGTAACTGAACTTTTAATTTTATTAAAACTGCCTGCATTCGGACCTCGTCTGGCAGAAAACTCCTTTAGCTTAAATTCTGCATTGCTACAAATGTCTATACCATACCTTGTTGTACTCATCCAAGCTATATCGAGCATTTTTATGTTTGTTTGTTTTTTTTTTTTTACATAAACAAAAATTAGTCGTATGGTCTGGGGCTAGACTATAGTCTATCTTGCATTTCTAATGCCAGTTGCCGTACTGTACGTAGGTGTAAGTGGGAGTTTGGGACTTTTAGAGTAAAATCTTCATTAATGCCGTCAAAAGCAGTGTCGACATGTGACTAACAGTATCAAACATTTCTCAGGGAAAACACTTTATCAATACACAGAGAAAATGTAATGTGGTTGAAACTTTATACAATAATAAAAAAATGCCATTAGAACTGCAATATACTTTAAACATTTAAAATTTTACCATGACAGCTTACCGCATTTTTACCTAGGAAAGCAATTATACAAGAAAGGAAGTTTCAATCACCTCTACATGTACGAAAATAATCTGTATATTTCAATAAACTATGCAATATATGATAAGTAAATGAGATGTATGTAAAGATGGGTATCACCAATATCCAAAATAGAGGAAAAACAGATTATTTGTTGGTTGGTGTGTCATATGTGTAAGACGATATGACATGAAAAAATATCTGCTGATTATATATCCGTGTTTATTTTCCCCGTTTATCATATTGCAGTCGATACTATGCAATTCTAGATAAGTGCTTTCCCACCTACTCATATTCTATTCAAATACATTAATTATTAGAATGGACTGAAAAAAGAAATTGCTGGTAATCGTACTCGGTAATAGTAGGAAATAACAAAGTTATTCTTTGTTTTGCGCAATCGGTGTCCTGTTATACGAGAAGCGCTATAATGACATGGCTACACATGGAGGAGGATGAAACCGACACGTCTGTTACCGCGGCTGACTTGTAACATCTCGCTTTGCCACTCGACAAAGCAAAACAAGCGACAATGCGCCAAAGCGTCAGAATGGCTCAGCATATCGGCAATGTGCCAAAATGACCACGTATGACTAAGATGAAATAGCGTGCCAAACGAAGGAAATGAGGGTGATAAAGCGACATAATCTTTGTGGTTCTGTCACATCTTTGTTGCTTTGTTACACTAAATGTATCGTTCTTGGAATGTTATCTCTTTTATGCTCTGTTGTGTGTGGCCTTTTCCTCTCTGTTGCGTTGTGCCTTTTTTGCTTGATCGCAGCGACAAAGCGGCTATGCAATATGTCGCAAAACAGCCACCATACTCTGTACATCTCGTCAATGACGCAGGCATTAGGTTTTAAAGCAAAGTTTTCAAAATCAATATATTGACTTTCTCAAGATAAGTTTTCAATATAAAATATATCTGTCCAAGTCCATCACAGGATCTAACCCTTACACAAACATTTAAATTAGCTTTTATGGTATTCATTTATGGTATTCGACAAAGAAAATTCGATAAGATGTACATAATCTATCGATAGGTCGTATAATAGGTCTAAAGTTACAGATGTACATAATCTATCGATAGGTCGTATAATAGGTCTAAAGTTACAGTTGTACATAATCTATCGATAGGTCGTATAATAGGTCTAAAGTTACAGTTGTACATAATCTATCGATAGGTCGTATAATAGGTCTAAAGTTACAGTTGTACATAGTCTATCGATAGGTCGTATACTAGGTCTAAAGTTACAGTTGTACATAATCTATCGATAGGTCGTATAATAGGTCTAAAGTTACAGTTGTACATAATCTATCGATAGGTCGTATACTAGGTCTAAAGTTACAGTTGTACATAATCTATCGATAGGTCGTATAATAGGTCTAAAGTTACAGTTGTACATAATCTATCGATAGGTCGTAATGTCCGTAATAGGAATTGTATGGTTTCAATGTAAGGGAACTATTTATCCACAACAAAGGCAAAATGCAAATTTGTTCTTTAAATTAGTGGAGAATGTAGTTCAATATCGACTGAAATTGTTATTTTCTTTGTTATATATTATGATCTAATGCTTCTGTATACAGGTAAATACTAATCCCGTTCGTATTCATTGCTACACGTGAAGCACATCGGTTCAATTCAATTCTTTCTGACTGACCATGCAACAATTGTGCGTACACTTCCATTGATACTTAGCCTTCGCCAAAAAAAAAAAAATTAACAAATCTATTTCGTTGTTGTTGATTTTGTTTGAAAATTCACAAAAGTCTGTTAAAGTTGACTTAAAAAATAAAAAATAAAAACAGCAGGTAAAATAAATTCAGCTTGAGATAGCGATATATATATATATATATATATATATATATATATATATATATATATATATATATATATATATATATATATATATATATATATATACACACACACACATATATAAAAATATATACACACACACACACACACATATATAAAAATATATCATAACGTGTTTTGCAACGTCTAGAAATCACTAACCATTTTTTTTCTTTTGAAGCTTTCGGTGGATGTATCAGGTGAGGTAGGGTTTTTTTTTTTTAAATATATTAAAGTATTCTGATAAAATAACTTGCATCAAGAACCTGAGCAAACTATTGCAATTAAAAACCACATAAAACATATAACTCGCTGATGCAAATTTCATCAACATTATGTTTGTGCAACCGTCTTCCAGAAACCCTCGAAAACTATTCTCCTATATAACAGATTCAAGACACGACCAATATTGCATAATGCTGCGACTAAAACAATGCATGACAAAACATTTTCAATAACAGAAAAGGAACATATATCTGGGTAAACTAAGTGACCTCATTTTGCTTATCACTGTAAGGCTTTGACAAAGTGTGCCAAGAAGTATTTGAAGACAAATAAGCAACAATACGGTATCAAGGAGGAAAGGTCCTTTTTTTAAACCAAGCTGCTTGAAGGTCGTTATATATGGCGATGAATTTAGAATTATTTCCGGTGTAACAGGCAATAGTTTCTGGCCGGCAATAATGGTCAGACCACCATTAAGTTTCCTATATATGACATACATACAAATAATAATAATAATAATGAGGACTTTGTATAGCACCTAATCTTTAGAAGCTCTAAACGCTTTACAACATTATATAACACCTAAAAAACATATATAATGATATGATTACGAAAAACAAACACCATGAAATTAGAAAACAAAAACATGCTGAAAATATTTAAGGTAAGGAAACATTATTAAGTCTTTAGATCTATTCTTGCAGTCGAAATAGGTGAGTTTTAAGAGCACTCTTGAATGAGATCACTGTGTCTTTGTGTCTAAGTTCAGTGGGCAATTCGTTCCACGTTGCTGGGCCCTGGTATGCAAAAGAACGTTGTCCGTATGACTTCGTTTTGATAGTGGAAATAATGAGAATACGAAGAGGAGCGTAAGTATCTTGCTGGTGTGTACACATGGGTGAGGTGAGATAGGTATGTTGGACTGGACACAGTCAATGAAACGTAGCACAGAGAACACATTTTGTGTTTGATTCTGGATCTAATGGGTAGCCAGTGTAGGGTACAGAGCAGGGGGGATAAATTCTGTCCTGATAAATATGCCGGTAAAGACAGGCGTCCCTCAAGTAACAGAACTTGGCCCCATTATGTTCCTTATTTATATAAATGGCCCACAAGAAGAAATCATGTCACTGTTATGATTCCTCGCAGACGACATGGTCGCCTACTTGATCTTATATCATACAGAAGAAAGCGAGGCTCTGCGGAAAAACCTTGACAGACTCAAAGTTTGGGAGCAAAATGTGATATGTATTTTAATACCCCAAATGTGAAGCCTTGATATTAGTCGGTCCAGAACATTCATAAAATCTCCTTACATCCTTCATGGACATTCCTGCAAGAAGCAAGCTGTATACGTTAAATTTCTAGATGTCAATCTATCCCCCAATCTTTCATGGAATAGGAGCTATGAAATTGTTGTCAACACAAACAAAACTTGGGGCTTTATTCAAGGAAATATGAAGATATAAGTAGTAAAATTAGAAAAACAGTCTATAAATCTCTTGTCTACTGCTCCCAAATTAATGTATGGCAGAACAATCTGGGAAAATAAAAATTAAACTGCAATGATTCATACATACGCGCTACGAACTGAACCCTCGCGGATTATTCTG